>JAXQQM020077870.1:0-149019 GCA_034641835.2 Pinus albicaulis
ATTCCAGTACTTGAGGTTTTCTAGGATAATTGGTCTATGTTTAACCTCAGCATTGTACCTATGAGTTGGTTGGAATGGTAAGTTACATGTACTAGCAAAATTTGCCAGACAATGTGCTTGAATATTTTGTTTTTTAGGTATAGCAACAAACTTGCATTCCATAAATCATTAGTTAAATCCATCACTGTATCTCTATATCTGGCTAGTCTAGGATTATAAACAGAATAATCTCCATTTATTTTCTTTAAGATTAATTATGAATCTCCCATGATTAGTATAATTTTTCCTCCTAATTTTCTGATGATTTGAAGGCCTAGAATGAGTGTCTCATACTCAGCCATATTGTTGGTGCATTTGAATTTGAGTCTGAAGGCATGTCCTTCTGAATGATTAGTCTCCATATTTGTAATCCATACTCCTAATCCTGCTCCTAATTTGTTTACAGAGCCACAAAATTCTAAGTGCCAAAGGGATTCATGAAAGATGTTATCATTATTTGGTGTTGGCTTTTTATCAATAAGTTCATTTTGGATTTCATTATTATCAGAGTTACACAAAATGAAAGAGTCAAGGTCAGTTGGTGTAGAATAAATAGGATAGTTTATGGATCTTTCAGCACTACTAACCATGAACTTCATTAATGTTTCCCTATAAAAATTTTTAGGTTGACCCAACACTGATATGGTAGCATAACTCATGCCAGTTGTAGAGATCCCTGCAAGTTTACTCCCCATGAGCGAGAAAGAAGCATACCATATTTTGGTGGGATATCAGCTACTACAATGTCCATTAATATACTTTTACCAGGGTCCTAAACTAAAGTAACGCATAACTCTTTAATTAATCCTAAGCACTTAACTTTTCTAGAGTCAGATGAAAACAAATCTTTATAAGGCCTGGTTATTTCTAGATTAAGAGTTTCCATGATAGCTTTGGGCATTAAATTATGGGAAGCTCCTAAATCTAACATAGCATTATGTAAAATTAGATCATGAATGGTAAGACTGATATAAAAAGGAGGGACTGATCCATCTGAGTGCTTTCCATTCACATCAGGGCCAAAAATTAACTCGGGTTGATCATCATTCAAATTAATTGCATCTTCACCATCATTCATACTAAGTGTTTCAGTTATGGTTGATTTGTATAAGTCATTTTTTACCAATTATGTTAAAGGAATGGGTATTTTTTACTTAGCAATTTCATTCTGAATATTGAATGAGGGTTGAGATTTACTAATTTGAACTACTTCATCTTTAGTAATTGTAATCTGATTTGGTTTTTCTTGAGTTTCTATAGTTGTATTTCTATCTTCAGTTGTTTTGACATTATCTATCTGAGTTTCCTGAGTTTTGCTACTTTTAAATTTCTTTTCAGGGACAGTTTGTGTTGCAGCAGAAGTTTTATCAGACTTAGAATTATCAGCAGGTGTTCTTGAATTATTAGTTTTTGGATCTACTGATTTAGGATCATCAGAAGGATTTTTAGGATCAAAATTTGTTGATTTTACTAAACTAGAAGCTTTAGTAGTATTATATTTCTGTACATCTTTGGAATATTTAGCTACTTCATCAGTAATATCGAAATTTTTGGGACTTTTTTTTTTTAGGACTGGAGGGATTGGAATTTTTCTTATTTTCCCTTGGGAGAATTTGCAAAACTTTTGTTTTTGGTGCTTATACATTTTTCTTATTTTGATTTTGGGAATTGTTTTTGGTAGAAGACTCATTATTTTTCTTGTGTCTAAGGTTATATTGACAATGTATTTCATTTATGGAAAAGTCATAACTCTATTTGTAGTCAAAGGATTCACTGGATTTTAATTTGAGTTGTTGAAGCTCAAATAGTTCCTGATCTTCTTGAGTGAGGAAAATGGTATTGTTTTCATCTATTTCCATTAGATGATTGATGTCATCCTCATATTCATAATTATTCTGAGAACTTTCAGCATAGTTCTCTTGAAATGGGGGCCTAATGTTTTGGTCTGGAGCTGCTTTTTTAGCTTTTCCAGAATTATTGTTTTTTTTTTTTTTTTTTCTGAAATTGGGATTTGTGATCTGAGGTTGACTATCCCATTGAGGTTTTCTTTCTATATTATCTAATATATCTACCACCCTTTCCAAAGTTTTAGCAAGTAAATCTATTTTAACATTTGAATTTGAACTTTCTTCTTTAATGGTAACTCTTCTTTCATTTCTAAGTCTGGCTTTCTTAGCTAAAATATTGATTTCTACACTAACAACATCTAATTGCATATGTTCTAAGGTTTGTGCATCTCTTTCCCTTAGTTGATAGGCCATATCTGCTTCAAATCCATCAGGGAATTTGATCAGAACATAGTAAGGTGTAGGTTTAAGATTTACAGGTATTGTATTGTAGACACTATTGTACCTAGTGCAGTAGTCTTCGACAGACTTAGTAGGAGATCTTTTCATGGCATCAAAATCAAAAAAAAAATTGGAGGGGGTTCTTTTTCCTTTCCCATTTACTTAAAAATATTCTATGAAATACAACTAAATCAGCTACACTACCAGGAGCTAAATTTTTGAACCATTTTTTAACTTCTCCTATCAAACTCTGGGAAAATAACCTCATCTGGACATCTGACTCATCAATTTCATAAATTTCACAGAAATCTGTCATTTTAGTTACATGTTTTTGAGCAGTATATTGTGAAATTCCATCAAACAGTGGTACATTTTTTTGATAATCTTGAGGCATGTCATGGAGGTTTTGGGGTAAGACAAGGGGAGCATACCTAGCAGCCATGGTTTGAAGCTTTGCTGAGTTGGGAGGTATAACAGTAATGATAGGTGCAGTGTTGGATATGGCAGCTGATGAACTGAAAATTGTAGTTGAAGAGCTGGGAAATGAAGCTGGTATGTAAATGGAATTGCTGGGAAATAAAGAAGTGGTGCTTATAAAATCTGAATGTAAAGTAGTGGATGCAGTGGATGGAGTGGATGAAGGAAATAATATCCTAGGCTGCAAAAGAAATCTAGGAATGAAATGATCTATAGATGAACTTGTAGTGGTATCTATAAATCAAGTAACAACATATAAAGATGAATCTACTATTGGTATTATTGTTGTATGCAATTGAGGAACTAGAGGTTTTATGTAAGACAACAAATGAGCTAATTCAATAGCTTCATTAATATCTTTAATCAATGAAACATTAATATTTTCAACTATAATTTGATATTAAAATTTATTTGATTTTGTTCCTACTGAAATATTTTTCTATTTTGCATTCATAAATGAAATAAAAACAGGATCTATAACAGCATTTTTCAAATCAGCTTCAGATTTAGTTTTAAATAATGAATATTCAAACTTCAGATCAAAATCAATATCATTTAGACTCACTAACTCTTTGGGTAAAGAATTGGCTTTTCTTAATGGTACTTCAGTTTCTAAATTGACAGTTTGTTTTTTCTTTTTATCAATCTGATCTGGGTTATCTACTATAACTGCAGGGTTAGGATCCAGGTTAGACCTGGTATAGTAGGTTTTCCTAGAAGCCAGAATGACTGCTTTTATACCCACAACCTATAAAAGTAATATTAAAGTAAAATGATAATTTAAAGATTTTCCTTTAAGAATAAATTTAAGACTGGAGATTGGTTATTTCCCCAGTATGGTCGCCAGTATGTTATCACTCTAGTATTTTCTTAAGTTGTGGGATTTTGAGTTTTTAGTCAAAGAACACTAGAGGTAACCACAAACCTAGTTCAAACTCTAGGATCTAGCCTTCCTAGGGTTCAGAGAGGGCTCTCTCTTTAAGATTTATCTTTATTTTGATTTATAATATTAGGCTAGTTATGAAAGTACAATTTGGTTTTGGTTTAAAGGGTTTGGTGGGGAAAAATCACTTTGAGGTAAGATAGAGAGAAATATACTTGTCCATTGGGCTATGGAGTCTAAATCAAGCTATCAGCACTAGAAAGCAAGGCTAAAAGGTACAAATATATTCAGGGCGAGATAGATAACCCTCAGAGATTTGGGAAAGTGGTTTTTTGTGAGGTGGTATGATCAAGATAAAGGGCACTTAAGGATCCTTTGATCCGGAAAATGGAATTAGAAGGTAGAGGTCAAACAGTAGTGAGAGAAATCAAGAATTCTCAACACCAGAAATCAGAAGAAAACATTAAAATGACAACTAGTTAAAGACAGGGAGCACTTGACTAATCATGTAGTAATACTCCTAGTTACACATTTAGATAGAATAAACATATAATGAATTGCATGAAACTTATAAAATGAAACAATGACAAGAAGGGAGTACTTCACTCATCAACTTATCACAGGGATCCTGAATTATGATGCCAGTCAGCTTGTCCAGTCTGCTACTTTGAATTCAAACACACAACGCCTCCAATGTTCAACAAAAATATCTATAGTACGTCCAGCAATTTTATTCCACACTGAATACTTCTAATGTTGAAGTATTTATAAAAAATGTAATTACAAATATCCTAGGAGAATTCTAGGAATATCTTTAGGAAAAGGGAAATATCATTACATAATAAAAGGGACAGCTTCTTAACAAATAGCAAGCTATCCTCTTTTATCCAAAACAAATAGAACTTCTTTATTTAACAAGGAGCTTTTAAAGGTCAAGGTGTCATGCTTGCTGGCTGCTAGAAAATATCTAGCTTCTGAGTTGCCTTTGCTGATACTCTTTCTCCTGATTCTCTTTACCTGATACTCTTTACCTGATTAGCTTAACTGATTTACTGCTGTAAAATTACCTTTTAATAGTAAAATCAGCAAACTGTCTTTTTATTTTAATTGTTCATTTGATTGTTTTACCTCTTATCTCTACATCAAATCAATAAAAATTTGCCATTCTTCTTCTTTGGGAATTTCGACATTCCTCAACTTCCTGAAATTCTCATCAGCCTCTGTATATATAGCAAAACTGGGCTTTATGACAAAGAGATGTCTAATCTCATGCTGTAAAAAGAAGAGATCTTCAAAATACTAAAGGAGGACTTTCCCTGTGGGAGTGCCTTGTGCTAGTGGCTTGTTAACTTACTCTTTAGAAAATTCTCTAATCTTTTTATCATAATCCTTCTGGGGCATAAGTTTTTCATTAAAAACATGGATGTTTGGTAGGCCCCTCTTTCTTAAGTTTGTGTATTTTACCATAAATTTTGTTATGGCAATGTTCATTGATTCACATTTTTCTTCTAGATTATTCATCAAGTTCTTCTTAGTTATAACCTTTTTTATCTGTAAGATTTTTTCTACCTTGTACATGACTTGTAATTCTTCCATTTCTTCCCTGTTCTTCCTGTTCAAGAATGTGATGAGTTTTAAAGCATGAGCAGGCTTATCAGTCAACTCATCTTTTGTCCTTTGTATCTCTGTTTGTGTTGTCAACAACAAGTCTCTCCGCTCATATATAACCTGAATTGAAGGCCATTGATTGTGAATGGCTTCAATAATGTTATTCCAAAGATGATTTTTTACATATGAAATATGCTCGGTGAGGGTTATCTCTTTTTGTAAATTCTTGATATGTTCTCCAAATATGATTGCTTTCTGTTCATGGGTTTTAGCATTTATCAGATCTGTCTTATTTGTAGCTTCAATATTTTCAATCATCTTTTTCAGGCTGTTGATTTCATTTGTCTTTAAAGACATTTCTTCCATAGCTTTAACAATATGGCTTTCTTCATCTGTTTGTTGAACATTTGTAGTAGAAGATTTTGTAGCTAAAGTAGTGGCTGAAGTCACTGGCACTGCAGTTTCCAGTGAGCCCTTTGGTGCTAATTTTTCTCCTAAAGTAGAGGGCACTGTTGTAGTTATTACTAGAATAACTGTAGGAATTATACGAGTCTCATGTTCTTTCACAGTCTCTTTTTCTTTGACAAGGTGGTCCATTTGGGTCTCCATCTCTTTGATTTGAGCAGTCAGTTTAAGAATGAGGTTCATCATTTCTTCTTTATCACTCTAATCTTGAAGGATTTCCTTGGTTTATGGATTCTCACTTTGAGGAAGCTTGAGTTGTTTCCTCAAAGCTGCTATGTCATCATTATTTTTCTTTATCAATAGTTCTGTTGCTTGAATGTTTGAGGGATCATATACCACCTGTAAAACTAATTCCTATAGGGCTTTAATCCTTAGATCCTTGGCATATAAATATGTCTTGTCTATATTCATCTGATCCTGCATATTAATGATGGTGTTCTATAGCTTATTTTCACTCATTGCCTTGGTTTCTACTGTAGAATAAAGCATCTCAAAGCTTTGTCTGTGAAATTCAATTTGATCAAGCTCATGGACAGTTTTTGTATCAACCTCAAGGTCCACCTTATTATAATCTACTGTTGTTTTAGGTGTGGAGGTAGTAGGTTGTAGAAATGACATGATCATCTTGTTACTAGAATAATCAAAGACTGATAATAGCCTAATTTTATTTCCAGGCTTCTGTTTGAGGAATTGAGAATATATATATGTTTTGATTTCCTCATTCTTCTGCTTTATCTATTTGTATTTCTCCTTGATGTCTAAATCCTTTTCCTCAACTGTTTGTGAGGAAGAGGCCTCCATGTTATGCTGCTTCTTAATCATTTTTGTATCATTCCGATTGACTGTTGATTCCTTTTCTATTTCCATAAGTGTTTCATTGATTATAGTTGTGGCTATATCATCATTAGTTACTGGAGCATCTGTCTCATCAACATCAATTGTTCCTTTCTCCTTGTCAACTGAATTGAGTTTAAGCCTCTTGTTACAGATTATTTTGAATTTGGTTTCAGTTGTTGTCTCTGCTGTATAACCTCCTTCTTCCCTGCTTCTCTTTGCTGATGTCTCTGGCTGTTTTACAAGTTCTAGAGCTTGTGGTGTGTCCATTTTATCTATTGTCTCTATATTACTTGCTATATCTTTCAGTGTATTTTCCTACCATTCAACTTGGTTGGAAAATTTCTCAATCTCAGGCTTAAGCTCATGTATGAAGGGTGTTAATTTGAATTTTACCCTTAGACTGCTCAGGACCCCTTGAGGATCATAGTTCCATGGAAAACTTTCTTGAAATTTAAACTCTGATAATCTCTTTGTGATTTCTTGTTCTGCATCTCTATGGTTTATGATAAAGGGACCAACCTGATTTTTTAACTTAAATCGAGTCTTTTTTCTGGCAGCCATGAAGTTGATAGAATCATAATTGAGAATTTGTCTCAAAGACTCCAGTGCAAAAATTATCATGCTCATATATCTAGGCAAATTATAAGGTAATAAGTTGGATCCAAAAATTCTTAACTCTATATGTTTCTCATAGAGATACCAATCTCCCATTTTAATTTGTTCTGAAAGTTGTAGGATTATTTCCATTTCCTCACTGATTCTGGGCTACTCTGATTTATTCAGAAGGTTCATTGTTGGGTGTAGAAAAAGTTCTGAAAAAATTGTGTAGGTGAAATCACTACCCTCTTTCCTGAGGAAGGAAGCCCAGAAAATAATTGATAGAGGCTTACCCTCTAAGTCCATATTTTGTAATGCAATAGGAAATTTATCATCTTGAAAGAATAAGAATAAGTGAAACAGATAGGATGAGTATCTAAAAACTCCTTCAATGGGTAATTTTATCAACTGATGAAGGATATTGTTGGCTATGAAACCAGCAAAGTCAAAGATGATTGATGGAGGTTGGCCTGGAGACAAGGTGGACAGGAAACCTAGAATGGACTCATCAGTGTGTCCATCTGTAAAGTATACAAGTATAAAGGAGAGCATAGAGATAATATGTCTATACCCTTCAGGAAATTTAGCAGTGGAATAAGGAGGGTTTATTTTAGAAATGTCAACATGGGAAGGTATAAATTTTTTAAATATCATGAACTTCTTAGGAAAGTCTAGACCTAAGTACAACTGGGTCAAAGCTTCTATAGTCAGGGGGAATGATTGAGGCTCAAACTGTAATTGAAGCATTTGATTTATTGACTCTATTGTGATGGTGAAAAGGATTTCTCTATCAACATTGACTATGGCCCTTTGATCTGGTTCATAGTGTTTTTGACATAATCTGATAAGATCTTGGCCATGATGGGTTAATGGAACTATATATTTTGGTAAATGAGTCTCCAAAATAAGTATCTCATTATTGTCCAGGTACTTTTCATAACACCAATTATGTATATCCAAGAGGTTGAATTCTACAACAGGATCAACAATTTTGTAGTCAACATCAGTCAAAGGGAGGCTTTCTACAACAACTACCGGTGGTTGGAGGGGATTTACTGTTGCAACATATTTGGCAGTGATGACTAGGGTAGGTTTAGGGGCTTTAGATCCCTCATATTTAAGTGTTTTGGATCTTATAGGTTTGCTTGTGCTCTGTTTCTTAGTCATTTTGGATAACTACTGCAAGATTAGACTGTTTGCAGGATTTTTTATATCAACAGAGAGGAAATTGGGTAGTTTTTAGGTTGAGGATGAATATTTTTTTTGGGGCTTTTTTCTCATTTGGTTTATCTGAGGATGAAAAACTGGCCTAAAACATAAAACATGGGTTTTCTGAGTTGATTTGACTGAGAAATAGGGTTTCAAGGTATATTCAGAGGTTTAATCCTTTCAGATCTTTAAATTTGATCCTTAAACTATGAAATTTGAGAAAATTCGCTTGAAAAGGGTCGCAGAGGAAAGCAGGGTTTCCTGGAAAAAAATTGCCAAATTTTGGCCTATTTTTTGTGATTTTAGGCACTTTTTCTTTAGTCAATTTTACCATTTGGAGGATAGGCTTTCTGAAATACTGTTTAAAATCAATTTGCAGGCTTGAATTCTTCGAAAAATACCTTTAAGTGCAGGTATTTGATTGTAAAAGGGTTTTTTACAGGTTCTTGGTTGAAATGTTGTCTTCGGCATCTTCTAGAGTGGTGAACAATTATTTAACAGTCTTCACAGGTAAATTCTGGTCAAATTCAGAGGTTCGGGGCATAAAAGGGCAATCAGAGGCTTAAAAGGCTTTTACACAATCAAACAGAGTTATTCAAAGTTCACAACACCCAAATAAACATAAAAATGGTGTAACAAAGGTTTTATCCCTTGATATTAATCATCATAAATGTTTATTAAATGCAGGTCTCGTCAATGGCGGGAGCAGTTTCAGGTTTAAACAATGAAACAAACAGTGGTTATCACGTGCATTTTGAGTGGTTTGTGGTTTTCCATCAAATGAACGCGATCCAATAATATTTTAACACGTGATTGGGACAGAAATGGGAAATACAACCTATTTCGCATCTGATTTTCATTTGGGCGAACGATTAGTTTTTGTGCGCGATATTGATCTTGCGCCATCGGCTCTGAAGTAAGGGAGAGAAGGGTCAGGATTTGTTTGAGAGCTGCGGGCAATCAAAGGTGGGACTAGGGTTTTTATGTATGCGGGCAGTTAAAAATAAATACGCTTTAAACCTTTCATTTTTGTCAATGGGTAAAGGTTTTAAAGCAGGGTATGGATATATCATGAGTTAATTATATAAAGTGTGAGGATTTATATAACATGGCAGAAATATGTGGATACGGGAAAAGTTTAGTTGTAAAAAACAAACCTAATTTTATTTCAACTAAACCTTGGGTTATAAATTATGAGGGGAGGGATTAATGTATGTATTTCAAGGGGTAGATTTTTGCATATGCACGGGGTTTAGTATGGTGGCGCTTCCAAGATTTTTAACCTTTATAAAATGATAAAATATCATCCAAAAACTTAGGCTAAACTTCTGATGAGCGAGGTAATGTATTTATTTTCAAAATACATAGGATATGTTCAAATAAAACTCTTTGGTGCAACTTTTATTTTATTATATAGTATTAAATATTTTAAATTATTTAATAACTATAGGGGGTAGGATATTTATTTAGATTTAGTTTTAGACCAAAGGGCATTTTATTTGGGTTTTAATTTAACATGTAGGTAATAACTTTGGTCTAAAAACTTTGTAATAGTGGGTTTTTGGGGCTATTTAGATATAGGGAATTAGATAAATAGGATAAGGTTTTATTTAAGGATTTAATAAACTAAGTTAAAATTTAATATGACAAGGGGAATGGAATGCACACAAAATACAAAATATGACTAATTTAATTGAATAAGTAAAGCAAAGCTTGTATTTTCATCATTTCACCAATTTACTTAGGATAAAGCTTTTTTGAGGGTTTTTGTATGTTTCTGAGTGAAGGAAGTTAATCAGATGGGGTTTTATGTTTCATTAAGTAATAATGAGTCTTTACTTATGAAAATTATTTAAAATGTATGAATAATTGATAAATAATGATAAATGGGGATTTAACATAAGAATTTAACATTTTCAACTATCCAGTCATCGAGCCTTGGGTCTTGTCCCAACAAAAGTCAGAGAAATGCTCTGAGCCTGTTTGAATGATAGTCTAAACACTAAATACTTACAGCAGAGGGGAAATTAGTGATTTTTTGCCTGGTGATGAGCATTACATGCTTTTTCCCACTTCTTTCTACCTACCCAACATTACTCTAACATTTTTTCTTCCTTTTGGCAGGTGCATTTAAGCTTGCAACCTTGAAACATTTATTCTTTTGAAAGCATAAACTATCTAATTCTACCTTATTTCATCTGTGGGCTCAGATTAAACTATTGAGATCCTCATTATTTTCTTGGATTATGGCATTTATTGACACTCTTCCATAATCATTTGCAAAAAGTAAAAAGTAGTGGCATTTGGACTTGCACACTTTCATGTCTTATTTTCATCTTTTAATTTTTGGGTCTATATATTTTTAAGTCTTTTGATCTTTCTTTTAGGAATTTTGACCCTTTTTTTTTTTTTTCAAAGTATGGGAAAACAACTTGCAGAAAGCAAGGTATGTACATATTTAAAAAGACTATCAAAATTTAATTCAAAATTATGAATCCTATATTTATAAGACCCTAACACGCCCCAAGGTTTCACTTATTACCCTCAAAGTCAATACCAGATGCTGTATAATCCACCTCAAGGCAATGCTTATATTCTGCAGCAAAATCCATATGTTTCTTAGCAAGGACCTCAGTGGTATGCTTAGAATCAAAATCCCAATCCTCAACCCCAGTATGGGCAGAACTATCAGGCTTATAACCCCTATGGACAGAATCCTCTGGGACAAAACATATGGGGTAAAAATTTCTCTCAACCTGGGTGGAATGCTAACACTGGTCTTTATCAATGACCTGCAATGCCTTTTAATCCTCAATTATCGTTTCTCGCAACGTTGGAACTGCCTAATGTGTCAAAGTTGACAAATGATCTTATCCTTCATAACCCATATTGGCCTCCAGTTCCAACCAAAATTCCTGGTTATTGTACCAAACTTGAGGGAAAGTCCAGAGAAGAACCCCAAGCGCATGTTATGACCTACCATCTTTGGTGTTCCTCTAACTCTTGGGTTGACTATTCTATTTGACTCTTTCTTTTCCAGCGGACTCATAATGGTTCCGTTGCCAAGTGGTACATTGAGTTATCTCGTGGCATATTCAAAGATTTCAATTCTTTATCCATGGCATTTCTCATGCACTTTCAGTTACTGGTTCAGTATGAAACCGGTACGCACCTCCTTACATCCATGAAGCAAGATCGAGCTACTCATATCTTAGATCATATTCATGAGTGGAGGCATCGTCGTTTCCTGATAAAGTTTGAGATTCCTGATCAGCTTCTAACTGATTGGTTCGCTACCTCTTTCATCAGTCCTATTTCTAAGGACATTGCTATGGGGGCATGTGTTATTGAGGAACAAGCCATTGCTCATGCCCAGTACCTTGATCTTCTGTACTCTCAATTCGGCACGTTGTATCATCTCTTGCCTAATGCTCTTACACCGGGAACTTCCAAAGCACCGATGACGCCATCCGTCGACGGTATCATTGGTTTCATGTCTCAAACTTCTTGGAACTTGTTTCCTATGAATCCTGGGAAGCAAAAATCTACTCCTTCCAATGATACTGCTTCTCAGCCAACCCCTAATTTTGGTAAAACCGTGGAAGTAAATGTCATTCAGGCCAATCCAGCGAATAAAATTTCCAAAATAGGATTCTCACAAATCTCGTGTTGATGATGCTTCATAGCGTAAACCGAAGTATCCTTTCTTGATTTGTGATGAAGAGCACTACATCAAGGACTGTCCTCGATGGGCCGAAGTGATTCAATCGCTCAAAGGCACCCAAGGAACTCTGGTTGTTCTCAAAGAATTTTTTCTATCACAACGGACTTATTTGGTAGAGCAACCTGATTCCTCTCCCCCATTTGGCTCTTAGGTTTTCATGATGAACGGTTCTGCATCCATTTCCATAGCTACCCAATCGAAAGATTATACCCAACCGCGTTAGGCAGCGGGGAAAGAGATTGCTAATGGTCCTCCTCCTATGCCTGCTTCTGGCCGTCTTCAGATTAAAAGGCCCAGTAATAATCCTGTTGTATGGCCACCTTCCAAAGGTGTATTCCATAAGTCTTCTTACAATCCTAACGCCTGTGCTACTCAATATTACAGTATTGTTGAGGATTTGGCTCAGGCGCCATCTGCGATGTCTGCATTAGAAGTACTTCAGAGTTGTTCGTCTCAACGAAAGAATTTTCTATCTGCCATTGGTGGGGTTGATCCTGCTAATTCGATCCTTATCACTTTCAACTTGGATAATTTCGTCCCACGTCTCCCTCACTAGCTTACACTCATCATACAAGTTGGCATTAATGGACTCAATATCCATCGAGCGGTCGTGGACGAGGGTGTGTCTACGTGTGTCATGTCATCTTCCTACTGGAAAGCTATTGGTTCTCCAGCTCTGAATTCATCTCCAAATGCTCTAGAAGCATCTGATGGAAGGGAATCTAAACCTCTTGGTGTTCTCGCTAGTTTACCGATTACTCTAGAAGGTAAAATAGTCAACATCGAGGTTGAAGTAGTTTACACCAAGCTCAATTACAATATTCTCCTCGGTCGCAGGTGGACTCATGCCATGTTGTGTGTTCCATCCACTCTCTTTTGTGTTTTGCAATTTCTGCATGAAGGAAATATCATTACTATCGATTAGTTGTCATTCTTCACTTCTTCCTCCAAGAACAACATTTTTTACGTAGATCAAATTCCTACGCTTTACGAGAGCGTAGGGTTAGGTCTCATCAAAGATCCTACCCTCATGGGTATTTGTCCTCTTCCTCCACCCAACATTGTTAAGGTTAATATGATCTCCAGGTCTGACGACCCGTGGATCATCCCTTCACCTGAGCAGATTGATTCATTTGGAGATTCAATGTTGTTAAGTCTAATTGAGATTGATTATTGTGGACTTATTTCGGCTCTAGATCCTCTACCTCCTGATCATGCTCCTTTGGCATGTCTCTTGATACTTAATCTCAATCCCCTTGGCTCGGCGATTCGGATTCGCCCGATCCCTTGAGAGAGATATTTCCTTCTGATGAGGCCATCATGGAAACTATGTCACTTGAGGATCCTCCTCGAGACAATAGTCATCATTGTTCCTCATTCATGCCTGGCCGGGGCCATGTCTACATGTCTCGAGAGGTTCGATTCTCAGGTTCCTTCTCCTATGCTTCAAATGCCTATTCTGACACATGAATTCTTTGTGGAAGGTAACTTGAGTAACGTCACACAAACGATGCCTATCGACATTTTCGTCAAACTGGGAATTGTCGAGAACATCCATATTGGGGGTACTTGTTCTCTCGATGAGGTACATGTCTATACTAGTCTCTTCCATGAGTTTCGTGATGTTTTCGCATGGTCTTACGAAGAGATGCCCGACATCGATCCAAGTATAGTGGTCCATGAGATTATTACCTATCCTGGTGCAAAGCTTGTTCGCTAGTGTCTTCATCCTATGCACCCTAGAAAGGTTGCCGCTATTAAGGGTGAAGTTGAAAAAATTCTTAAAGCTGGTTTTATCTATCCGATTCCCTTCACATAATGGGTTTCCAATATTTTTCTTGTAGATAAGAAACAGGGTACCATTCATGTTTGTGTTGATTACCATGACATTAACTGTGCTTGCCCTAAGGATAATTATCCTACTTCTTTTATTGATCAAATCATTGATTATTGTACTGTGAGTGAGATTTTTTCCCTTATGGATGGGTTTTCTAGGTATAACCAGATTAACATTCTTCCAAATAATCAACATAAGACTGCCTTTATCTATCCTTGGGGTACTTTTGCTTATAAAAATCTCCCTTTCGGTTTGAAAAATGTTGGGGCTATGTTTTAGCACGTAATTTCATATTCTTTCCACGATATCAATCACATTGTTTAGCCTTATCTGGATGACCTTCCGAATCATTAAACTAAGTGTAAAGACCATCCTGATCATCTTCATCATATTTTTCTTCATTGTCGATGCTATAACATCTGGCAGAATCTGCATAAGTGCGTCTTCTGCGTTGACTCCGGTAGACTCTCAGGGTTTATCGTTTCCAAAGACGAGATTCGTCTCGATCCACTTAAAGTTGAAGCTATCATTAATATCCCCTCTACTTCCTCCTTACATCAACTGCAAAGTCTGTAGGGGAAAGCTAACTTCCTATGTCGTTTTTATACCTAACTATGCCGAAGGGCTTCTCAGAGCGTTCTCCATCGTTGATCTCGTTGAGCTGATCTAATCTGACAGCCTATGATCATCCCAAAACCCCAAATTTCCTTTCCATATATTTCTCTCCACCAAAGGATTTTAACCCCATTTCCTTTGTATTTCTTCTGTTTTCATCAAAAAACAGCCCTTCTCCATTATGTCTCCCCGGTTGCTCCCCACCGTTGATCTTTGCAAGATCAACGGATCTGACTTAAAGACCCCGCCATTCACTCCACCGCTCTCCTTTTGACCTTTGCGCACCATCTCCACTGTTGGATGCTCTCATCCAATGGCCACGCTCTTAACCCGAGCCTCTGTAGCAGTTTTACCCAATAATGCAGGATTTCATAACTATTTTTGGTTTATGCAGGTGTTAAATTTTTTATCGAATATTTAAAAAAAAAAGTGAAAGCCAAGGATGACGATCCTCCAGGCTTCCATTATCAAAGAGTATCCATCTGAAGGGTTTGACCATCGTGTTTCATCGATGCCTCATGAGCACTGATGACAGTCTAGAAGCCATGTAGATACCTACACATCAACAAGAAACAACAATGCATAAATAATAAAAGAGTATCAGTGTTGAAGACCTAACCACAACAGAACTGAAGATTAAATATTAAATCTACATTCTAATGGATTATGGCTAAGATTGACTTTCAAAATCCTAATCCAACATAGCCTAATGTTCC
This sequence comes from Pinus albicaulis, assembly GCA_034641835.2. Lineage (NCBI taxonomy): Eukaryota > Viridiplantae > Streptophyta > Pinopsida > Pinales > Pinaceae > Pinus > Pinus albicaulis. The sequence continues at coordinate 15,296 of JAXQQM020077870.1, forward strand.
TTGAATTAGGTTTTGATCGTGGTGGATAACATAACTAGATTGTTCAAAATTGATTTCCTCTACACACTCTTGTGTCATGCATCCATCATCAACATCCTCCATGCAAAAATTATGTCCATATGCCCACATAGAAGGGAACAAATTCACATATTATAAAGTGAAAAAATCAGTGTCATGGGTTTAATAACCCGAACATAATTAAAAATATAAATTATATATAGATGTTACAATTCAAAGGTGAAGTATGAAGTTAAAACTGTACATAAAGATATTATAATTACCAAGTTGTTGCACCCAATCCCTATGTTTAGTACATCCTCTTCAGCATCGTATTTCTCTCTAACTTGATCAGCAACCCAACTATTAGGGCATATCATTGGAATATTTTATTTTAAATGATCAGGATAAGGCAAACTTATACCATTCAACCATATGAATTATTTCTTGTCACTATCCCATTTCCTCCTCTTCTCTTCATACAATGCAACCCATGGCCGTGTCTCTTCATATTGTAAAGAATGGATTTGTTGATTGCTTCAATTTCTGAATTCAATGATAAAATCAAACCAATATATATATATATATATATATATATATATATATATATATATATATAGATATGAGATCAAATATGCATTAATATGAATTTAAATGTGAATAGTTACTGTGTAGTAATTTGACAAATGATATGCCGACAATTACTCTTTATCCTGCACCTCTTTCCATTTTTTTTTGAGAAGCTCGCTGATGCCGGAGAATTAGACACTAGCCAGTAATGTAGGAAGTTTTTTCCACATGTTGTGGCTAGGAGGGTTCAGAAAATTTGAATTGTAACAGCTAGGTGTCAATACCTCAGCTGTCTGTATCAATTAGATTAGTTAGAAGTCGAATAGTTAGCCATCTTTCATATTTCAATTGTTTGAATAAATTGTAATTAGGCTTTTGGTTTTCTAAAACGGTCCTCGCAGAGGAACCGAACAGACAAATGTTTATGTATGTAAATGTAATCCCTTGGATGTATGAACAGAGAGGAAGAGAAAAGGAGAAATTTCTGTAACAGAACTCTGTGTATTGAGCAATTGCTTCCGGTTGAATAGACTTTGAGTCCTGTTGATTTCCAAATTGTCTGAATTGATAATTGTGAAGAATTGTTTAACTGTGAGGCGATTGTGCACTGGAAATTCCGTTTCTCTGTCTTTGAATTCCCATAAATTGTTTGTATAACCCTGTGAATTCACCCCACCCGTAGGCGAGGTCTGTGTAGAGAACCATGGTCGTGAACACTGTTCAAATATAAAATTCTCGCTTAATAAAGAGAGACAGAGTTGTTTTTCTTTTGGAACCTGACCCAAGGATTAGACGTGAGTTAATGAGCAAGAGGATAGCGAAACCAGACTTACACCCATAGTCAAGCACTGTGACAAAACCGCGAGTGGATTTGCAATCTGGGTTGCCCATATCGCACCGCTTTTGGGTGAGTAAGCAGTATTTTCTGTTTGCGAGTGATTCCATAGGGAATGCGACACGTGGTGGAGTGGACCCACGGAAAACCACTATCAAAGCACGCCATCTAACGTTATAGTTCGTACCAGGAGGCCGAGCGATATGCGTATGTGCCGTCGATCTGGAGCCTTGCGATCTAACGGTGGTCGCACGATGGACTTGCCCGACGTTTAACTAAGGTACGGTGTGTGTGTCCCGTTGGATTTTTCCGATGGTTTGTGCGGGCCCAGAGCATAATAAAGTTGTTAATTAAATGGTTGGTGGATAATTAACATAAGTCTGGAGTGTAATTGTTATAAGGTTGGGGGTATAATATAGAGCTGAAATATATATAATAAAAAGGTTGTTGTTTATGTCATTTATCAAATTCCTCGAATTTGATAAATACATCAAAGAAGTCAATTGAGACTACATGGGGGAGGAGAACGGGGTTTCAGGCAAGAAGTGCTGACAGAGCCATGCTATAGTTGACCATCTCTCCTTAGGGGTCCGATTTCAGTGTTGTTGCGTCATTAGTGGTATTAGAGCTGCTGTTTGAAGTTGTTTTTGTTGACATGGCAATCCGAGTGGGTAGAGGTGTTGGCAGAAGGAGACCTGTTGCCAATGTTGAGGTGTTGGGAATGTTGCAGAGGGTCGAAGCCAGAATGGATGCCATGGAGCGAAGACAGCCCAGATATCCGGAAGAAATCAGTGAACCTGAAACAGAAGAAGTTGAAGAAAATGTTGAGATTCCTCCTGACATGAGGCTCCTTAGAAATGTTCTGGGGTCTGCAGTTAAGCCCAAAATTGAAGTGTTGAGTTATGCATGGGGACTGAATCTAGAAGAACTAGTAGACTGGATTAATGAAATGAACAAGTGCTTCGACTATGAAGAGATAAGCGGGGATAAAAAGGTCAAGTTTGAAGTGACAAAGCTGAAAGGACATGCTGCACTTTGGTGGGATGGAGTGCAGGGAGAAAGAAGGAGAGTTGGCAAGCAACCTATCAAGAGCTAGACCAGAATGATGGCTAAATTAAAAGATAAATTCTTGCCTAGTGATTATCAGCTAACATTATGTAAGCAAATGCAGAACCTGAGATAGAGGCTGCTGACAGTAAAAGAATACACAGAGGAATTCTACAGAGTAAGCATAAGAGCTGGGCAATTTCAAGATACACCAGAGAAGACTACCAGATATGTGAATGGTCTCAAGCTGGAGATCCAAGATGAGATTGGTCTCCTATCTCCTAAGACAGTAGAAGAGGCCTACCAGATGGCCTTGAAAGTAGAGGAGAAACTCTTGAGGAAACAGTCTGCCAAGAAGAGAGGTACTTTCTGTGGGAAGGGAAGTTAGGGTGGTAGAGGAAAGCCTACTACACCCAAGGATGGAGCTAACAGTTTCTCACCTCAGAATGCATCTACAGAGGATGATGCAAGGGGCAGAAGGGGTTCTTACAGAGGAAAAGGAAGAGGAGGCAGAGACAGAGGCAGGGGTAGAGAGTTGAGGTGTTATAGGTGTTAGCAAGTGGGACATAAGCAATATGAGTGTCCAGAGAATGTGGGTGCTGGTGCTAGAAATGTTTTTGTTTCCCAGGCTAGAGAAGAGGCAGAAATTGAAGAAGAAATTCTTCCAGAGAGGGGAGAATCCTTGGTGATAAATAAGGTCCTGTTGAAGCAAGCCAAAGAGGTCACTAAGCCTGCACAAAGGAAGACTTTGTTTAGGAGCATATGCAAAGTCCAAGGGAAATGCTGCCAGCTAGTCATTGATAGTGGCAGCACATAAAATCTGGTTTCCACTGAGGTAATAGAAAATTTGAAGTTGAAGACAAGGGAGCATCCAACTCCCTACAGGGTGTCCTGGCTACACAAAGGGCACCAGCTGGTTGTAAAAGAGCAGTGTGAGATAGAGCTACAAATGGGAAAATACAAAGATAAGGTCCTGTGTGATGTAATGCCCATGGATGTGTGTCATATACTGCTGGGTAGACCTTGGCAGTTTGACAGAGTAGCAGTGCATGATGGCAAGAAGAACACTTACAAGTTATTCAAGGATGGGGTACACCATACATTGATACCCATGGAAGAAGGAGAGCCATCCAGCAGAGTGATTGATCCAAAGACCTTGTTGCTGAGCGGGAAGGAATATCTGCAGCAGATAGAAGAAGAAGAGGTAAGTTTTTCTTTAGTTTGCAAACCTAAGGTAGTTCTTACTTCTACAAAGATTTCTGATTTTCCAATAGAAATCCAAGAGATGTTAGACAATTATTGTGACATTGTTGTGGATGATTTACCTGATGAGATGCCACCTGTGAGAAAGATCAGCCATTAGATAGATTTTATCCCTAGTTCAAATCTTCCAAATAAGGTAGCCTACAGAATGACTCCCACAGAAAATGAGGAAATCAGGAGACAAGTACAGGAATTGGTGGACAAAGGACTGATCAGAGAAAGTTTGAGTCCTTGTGTAGTACCAGAAGTATTGAGCCCAAAGAAAGATGGAGGTTGGAGGATGTGTACTGATTCCAGAGCAATCAAGAAGATAGCAATCAGGTACAGATTCCCTTTGCCCAGAGTTGAGGATTTAATGGATTGTTTGAGTGGTGCTAAATATTTTTCAAAGATATATTTAAAAAGTGGATATCATCAGATTAGAATAAGAGAGGGTGATGAGTGGAAAACTGCCTTTAAAACAAATGAAGGACTGTATGAATGGATGGTAATGCCTTTTGGGTTGTCAAATGCACCTAGCACTTTTATGAGACTTATGAATGAATTATTGAAAGAATTCATTGGTAAATTTGTGATAGTGTATCTGGATGATATATTAGTTTTCAGCCGAACTAAAGAAGAACATTTAAGACATCTTAATCATGTCTTGAAGAAGCTGCACCAAGAGAAAATGCTGATAAATTTAAAGAAATGCTCATTCATGAAAGAAGAGTTGGTGTATTTGGGTTTTGTTTTTTCTGCAGAAGGATTGAAGATGGACCCAGAAAAGGTTAAGGCAATTGTGGAGTGGCCTTCACCCAGGAATGTTTTTGAGGTAATAAGTTTCCATGGACTTGCCAGTTTTTACAGAAATTTTATAAGAAACTTCAGTAAGATCAATGCACCCATAATTGAGACAATAAAGAAGAGAAAACAACCATTTAAGTGGACTGCTGAAGCAGAAAGAAATTTTAAAGTTTTGAAGAAAAAGATAATGGAGAAGCCTGTTTTGATTCTGCCTGATTTTACTAAACCATTTCAAGTAAAGTGTGATGCCAGTGGAGAGGCCATTGGAGCTGTGTTCAGTCAGGATGATAGGCCTGTGGTATATTTTAGTGAAAATCTGAATGACACCAGAAGAAATTATTCCTCTTATGAGACATTATTTGATGTCCAGGGAATTTGTATTATATTCTGACAATCATGCTTTGCAGTATATTGTACAGTAGCCCAAGTTGAAACATAAGCATGCTAAATGGGTTAAGTATCTCCAAATTTTTAATTTTGTTTTGAAACATATAAGTGGCCAAGCCAATAAAGTAGCTGATGCTTTGAGTAGGAGGCACATGCTTGTTCAAGAAACTAATTTTTAAGTTGTAGGATTTGATTTTCTCAACGAATTGTATAAAACAGATCTAGATTTTAAGGAAGAATTTGAGGCATGTAGTAACCCTGTTTTAACAGATAGAAGCGAGTGGCTGGATTATTTCCTGCAGGAGGACTTGTTATTCAGAACAAGCCAATTGTGTGTACCAAGATGTTCCATGAGAGAAAATTTGATCAAAGAGAAGCATAGTGGTGGACTTGCTAGACACTTTGGTACTGATAAGACTTATGAGCAGCTGAGTCACTTCTATTACTGGCCCAAGATGAGAGCAGAAGTGGACAAGTTTGTGAAGAATTGCAAAATCTATCAATATGCTAAAGGAAGGAGCCAGAATGCAGGACTGTACACTCCCTTGCCTATTCCAAAGAGGCCTTGGGACATGGTGAGTATGGATTTTGTTCTAGGATTTCCCAAGACTCAGAGAGGGAATGATGCAATCTTTGTTGTAGTGGACAGATTCTCCAAAATGGCACATTTTATTCCATGCTATAAAACTAGTGATGCCACCCATGTTGCTAACTTGTTTTTAAAAGAAGTTGTTAGATTGCATGGGTTGCCCAAGAGTATTGTTTCAGACAGAGACACTAGATTTGTGGGTCACTTTTGGAGGACATTGTGGAAGAAACTTGGTACCAAACTGAGTTTCAGCTCAACTTATCATCCCCAGACTGATGGACAAACTGAGGTGGTGAATAGGAGTCTAGGAAATTTGTTGAGAAGTCTTGCAGGGGAGCATCCCAAGCAGTGGGACCATATTTTTCCCCAGGAAGAATATGCATATAATGACTCGCCAAATAGAAGCACAGGGCAGATTCCATTCCATATTGTTTATGGAATGCACCCCAGAGGAATATCAGAGTTGAGAAATCTGGGAAAGGCAGAGCTAAGGAGTGCAGATGGTGAGGAATTTGCTTCAGATATCCAGGCCATACATGAACAAGTGAAACAACAACTACAAGGCAGCAACATCAAATATAAAAGCAGAGCAGACTTGAGCAGAAAGGAAGTTCATTTTGAAGTAGGAGATTAGGTTTTGGCACACTTGAGAAAGGAGAGATTCCCAAAGAAGTAGTATAACAAATTGAAGTTCAAAAAGATTGGGCCATGCAAGATACTTAGAAAGTTTTCTGCAAATGCTTATGAGATTGAATTACCTCCTGATGTTGAAATATCTCCCATTTTTAATGTTGCAGATTTGTACAAGTATGAGGATGGTGGTGCAGAAGAAAGATCAGTAGAAAAGGAACAGATTGAGTGGAAGGAGTAACTACCTCCAACGCAACCATTGCAACCAGAGAAGATATTGGATAAAATACCATTCAGAAGGACTAGAGGACAAGAGTACTTTCAGTACTTGATCAAATGGAAGGACAAGCCAGAGGAAGATGCCACTTGGATGACTGAAGGAATGTTCCAGAATATAGGCAAATCAGTGGAAGAGCTCATGGACAGGAGCCCATGAAGAAAATTTCCCTCGGGAGTATGATGTTGGGGCATTAGACACTAGCTAGCAATGTAGGAAGTTTTGTCCACATGTTGTGGCTAGGAGGGTTCAGAACATTTGAATTGTAACATCTAGGTGTCAATACCTCAGCTGTCTATATCAATTAGATTAGTTAGAAGTCGAATAGTTAGCCATCTGTCATATTTCAATTATTTGAATAAATTGTAATTAGGCTTTTGGTTTTCTAAAACGGTCCTCGCAGAGGAACCGAACAGAAAAATGTTTATGTATATAAATGTAATCCCTTGGATGTATGAACAGAGAGGAAGAGAAAAGGAGAAATTTCTGCAATAAAACTCTCTGTATTGAGCAATTGCTTCCGGTTGAATAGACTTCGAGTCCTGTTGATTTCCAAACTGTCTGAATTGATAATTGTGAAGAATTGTTTAAATGTGAGGCGATTGTGCACTGGAAATTCCGTTTCTTTGTCTTTGAATTCTCGTAAATTGTTTGGATAACCCTGTGAATTCACCCCACCCGCAGGTGAGGTCTGTGTAGAGAACCATGGTCGTGAACACTGTTCAAATATAAAATTCCCGCTTAATAAAGAGAGACAGAGTTTTTTTGCTTTCAGAACCTGACCCAAGCATTAGACATGAGTTAATGAACAAGAGGATAGCAGAACCAGACTTACACCCATAGTCAAGCACTGTTCCAAAACCGCAAGTGGATTTTCAAGCCGGGTTGCCCATATCGCACCGCTTTTGGGTGAGTAAGTGGTATTTTCTGTTTGCGAGCGATTCCATAGGGAATGCGACACGTGGTGGGGTGGACCCATGGAAAACCACTGTCAAAGCGCGCCATCGCACGTTATAGTTCGTACCAGGAGGCCGAGTGATATGCGTACATGCCGTCGATCTGGAGCCTTGCGATCTAACGGTGGTCGCACGATGGACTTGCCCAACGTTTAACTAAGGTACGGTGTGTGTGTCCTGTTGGATTTTGCCGATGGTTTGTGTGGGCCCGGAGCATAATAAAGTTGTTAATTAAATGATTGGCGGATAATTAACATAAGTCTGGAGTGTAATTGTTATAAGGTTGGGGGTATAATATAGAGCTGAAATATATATAATAAAAAGGTCGTTGTTTATGTCATTTATCAAATTCCTCGAATTTGATAAATACATCAAAGAAGTCAATTGAGACTACGTGGGGGAGGAGAACGGGGTTTCGGGAAAGAAGTGCTGACAGAGCCATGCTATAGTTGACCATATCTCCTTAGGGGTCCGATTTCAGTGTTGTTGCGTAATTACTCGCCTTCTCTTTTCTCTTCATCCCTTTTGTTGTCCCAAATCGCTGCACTTGGTGTGTTGTCGATCTGATTGATGTAATCAATAGAATAATATAAAGACTCATATGATATATACTCCCCTGCCATAGACCCCTCGGGTTTTTTCCTTTATCGAACAAAAACTTTCAATTTCTTCATGTACCTCTCTAAGAATAAGGTCCAGCGACAAGAAACAACCCCAACTAATTCAATCTCATCTACTAGGTCAATTAGAAGATGAACCTGCAAGTCTATGAAACTTGTCAATAGTTCCTTCTCAAACATACAAACAATATCAACGGTCTCTTGACGCCACTCTAGAATGCTAGCCATATGAATCTCCTTTGATTTGATTCAACATACAAATGCAGATAATTTAGATATGGCATGTCGCAGGTCTTGGGGGAAGCCATGGTTCACACACCCATGCATGAGAAGAGGATATTGACACTACACAGTAAATCATACATTATATAAAAATTAATTATAAAATATCCCATTACATAAAAATGAAAAAATTTAATAAAATCATGTTTTTGACATACGTACTCAGAAGTTTCAAATAGTCATGCGTTTTAAACTCCGACAAATGGTCTTCCACAGTGAAGCAACGTTGTAGTTAAGACCCATATAAAGAAGGCAACCTCACACTCATTATAACTTAGTTTTCCAAAGAAAGGTCATATTTCTTTAAAATCCATGTGACACAACTTTCTTTGAAAGACTAAAAGGGACCAACCTCTCCTCTAGTTTCTTGTCTTCTCCAATTTTTCTTTTTAGTTTTTGAAGAAATACGATATCTCCTAATAACTAATGTGTCACTTTATTTATATGATATGTGCCTCCATACAAAAGATGAAACATTTTTAAATATATGCATGGAATCTAGTAAGTGTGCAACCTTAAGATGCTCCCAATCCTATTAAGTATTGACCGGGACTAGCCTATGAAGCAGTGAGACAGATAGAGATAGTGCAGAGGTTTCTCAGGCTTGATAGAATCATTGTAATATTCTCATATTTTCTAACTAATGAAATATACATATAGCAAGGTTTTTATTTGTGGATTTTCGTGTGAAATCATTGTGTAATGTGTTGACTGAATTCTTTCTCTTGTATTCTTCGTGATTTCATGATTGTTTAAATTGGTTTTCGCAATTGGTAAAGTAGATTCATGTCTATTGTTTTAGCAAATTACAATTGGAATTTTGAATATAAAATGAATTTCTACATGGTATTAGAGTTGAAATCACTATAGAAGAGAATAATACAATTTTGTTCTTTTCAGGTGAATCAAATTTGCAGATCTATTCTCTAGGACTAGCAGCAGGATCAAGATGTCGTTCTATGGATTAAGACTTGAGTATGCCCTTGATGGAAACTAAAATTACATAGCTTGAAAGGATATTATGGAAGAAATGTTGGAATATAACATGTTGAAGGAATTCATAGACAATGATATTCCTAAGCCTCCAACAAATGATGCTCAAGATCTGGCAAATTGGAATAAGAATGTAGAAAAGGCAAGAAGGATCCTACTGGAAGGAGTTGGAGATCATATTGTATTGAACCTCCACAGGAAGGAGTTGGAGATAATATTGTATTGAACCTCCACATTAAGGAAACTCCATATGAATTGTGGAAGGCCTTGACATAATTGTTTTAGAACAACAATGACCAAAGGAATATGGCACTAAAGGAAAAGCTCAGGAAAATCAAGATGGAGAAGGGCGACACAATACCAAAATACTTGAACAAGTTCATCCAATGTCGAGATGAACTTGGGAGTGTTGGTGTTATAATTTTTGAATATGATTTGGTCAACCTAGCACTTCTAGGCCATCCCAAGAGCTAGCAGAAATACTCGGATTCGGTAAATGGGAAGGAGAGGCTACCAGAGTGGGAGCGTTTGTTGTCTGACTTGGTGCAATAAGAGATTCAATGAAACACTAGGGATGGGACCTCATCCAAAAAAGTGGAAGAGGATTTCAATTAGTCAGCAAATAAAGGAAATACAAGGGAAATAATTCCCAAGGCTAGGAGGGAAAGAAGAAAATATTTTCCAACATAAAGTGCTTCACTATCACAAATTCAAGAACCGTTCCACGAAATGTCCATAGAATAAGGCAAACAAGAAGGAGCCTATAGTAGAAGGCAGGTGAAGCTCTAGATTCATAATTGGAGCTTGATTTCACTCTCATTGCATGCATGAAAAGCACCAAAATGGGAAGCATGTGGTATCTCGAAAGTGGTTCCTCTTTCCATATGATAGGGAATAGAGATCTATTTAGTGACTTGGAGAAGAATGACCTCAAGAAGAACACATAGTTTGGACATGATGGGAGGTATAGAAAAATCGATATCGGTACAATTACTTTTCAGAGGGAGTCTAGCTCCCCTCTCAAACTCACATATGTAATGTTTGTTCCAGGACTAACGAAGAATATTTTTCCGTCGTGGTATTGGAAGACCATGGCTATGATGTGATATTTAGAAAAGACAAGGTTTTCATTAGACACATCGCCATGAGATAGGTGAAGCAGATTGGTGTGCGAGTCAATAGCTTGTATGCACTTGAAGTAGAAGATGCATGAAAAGTCTTGAGGAGCAAGAAAAAGGTAGAGACTTGGTGGTTGAGAGGGAGAATGTTAGACCTCTCAACATGAAGCCTCATAAGAAACCCTAACAAGTTGTTGGAGTAGCCACAATTGGAGAAGCAGAGAGGAGGCCTAGTGGAGACATTCACTCAAGCAGAGACCTCCAGTAGGGGGTAATTTCGAGCCAAGTCAGCAGAGGGAGCACATGCATCCATACCTCCAGGAGATAGGTGGGGTGATGTGGAGCAATAGTCCCAAGAGTGCAGAAATTTGGGCAGGGTCCATTGAGATGTTTTTTGTCTCATGGATCATTACCTTGCTACGGGGGCCCAAAATATATAGTAGCATGATGGATAAGTTACAGTTGATGCAGACAGATGCCAGAGTGACAGATGCAAAGATTAGCAACAGTCAGATATAGGGGAGCGCAATGCAGAGTTGGCAACAATGCAGATGGCATGGTGCAGAGTCAACAACAACAAATTTTTTTCAATAAATAGTGCAATAGCTAGTAGTATTCGAGACTCAGGTGAAAAATGCATTATAATGATCATAGTTGATTCGATTTATTTATTTTGGATGCTTTTCAGTTTCAGATGTTGCAGTAGCAACAACACTGGCGAGAAGTGTTGCATGAAAAACATCCCACAGGTACGGGATCAGAATAGATGTGAATCCATTTCTTGTTGAGAGGGAGTGTTGAAAATGGAAATAAGAAATGTTGACAATGTCACCGAGAAAGATTGTAATTAATTTTCCCTGGAATTAAATTAGAAGAAAATTGTAATTCCATATCACATGAAAACTTGTACGAGTTAAATAAGTTATTTTGACTTATTTGGTTAAGTTAATTTGAGTTGAGGGTCTAACTTGAGTCATGTAGAGTGGTTGAGCCCTAGTTTAGTTTTTTTTTAGTTTTAATTAATTAATTCAATTTACTTGAGTTAAATTCAGTGTAGCTAGTTTTAACTATTGAAGGAACTAGTGGGAGGTCTGATAGTGATTTGTCTTCTCAGTGATCAACCAAATAACTGATAAATCAACCATAAATAATTCATGCATGTGTGAATTTAGAGTTACCTAGCTGAGATTGGAGTTCAAGGGAAATGTACTATCAATTGTATAATCATCCAAGTTGTATAGATGGTGCATGCAATCATGGGAGAGCCCAAGATGGATTGCATAGTATTGGATGGTGATTTACCTAATTAATAGGGGCTAATTACCCAAGGAAAAAATGCAAGGAAATAGAGACTTTGGAAAATAGAAATTTGGTTAAGTATTGACCAGGACTAGCTTATGAAGTAGTGAGACAGATAGAGATAGTGTAGAGGTTTTTCAGGCTTGAGAAAATCATTGTAATATTTTCATATTTTATGACTAATGAAATATATAGATACCATGGTTTCTATTCATGGTTTCCCCAAGAAATTATTGTGTAATGTGTTGATTGAATACTTTATATTGTATGCTTCGTGATTTCATGATCGTTTAAATTGGTTTCCGCAATTGGTAGAATAGATTCAAGTCTATTATTTTAGAAAATTACAATTAATAGTTTGAATCTACAAGGAATTTCTATAGTTGATTCAACCATTCTTTGTATGCTTCCTCTCTGAGTCCTGCTCTTAATGCAACCTTCTATCAAATTGAAATTGTAGTGGGGTGCATTAGAAGATGGTAGGTGGGTCGCTCATCATTAATAGAATCCTAATTTCAAAAAATATTCAACGTCATTAATACAATATCGATGATGTTAGTAAGAATGTCAATGAAATTGGTTTGTTGAAATTACATTACACCAATTAATTATTAATATCATTGATCCAAGATTGCAGCTGGAAGATGCCATGTTCTAATTGGTAGGGTGAAGAGGTTGTTCATTTTCTATCTACCAACTGCCTGTGATATGCTGCTCTTGATAAGAGCTTTTGATGTTTTTGAATGGATGAATATTTTCTGCATCTAAAATTGATTCTGAATCAGGATCCTGCAAATTTGGATAAATTTATGTTCAAATTGACATGGATTAAAACAAATAAAATCAATTAGATAATCGAAATATAAATAAAATCTGAACTTACTGGAGATGAAAAGGGAGAACTCCATGAAGTTCTTTGAACAGCAATATGGAACGAGCTGGAATTTGAAGATTTACCATTTGATATTTTGTTCCTGCATTAGAGAAAAATCAGAAATAAAATATTGTGTGCAAATCTAAAATTAATCTCCAGAACCATATAGCCACAATTTGAATTTAAATATAGTTTTCAAACCATTTTTCAACAATAAGGTGGCTTTAAGAAAAAAATGTATATTATGAACCACTCTAATTCATGTGGATACATGCTAAAGGATAATTTGAGATTAATATGCCATTTTATGTGAAATCAAAATTTCAAATAGCTTTTAAACCCAACAGGTGTATAACAAAGCACATTGATGTGTTTAAAAAAACAACGATATCAGGGCATTTAAATAATGCCACACCAATTTAAGGCATTCTGAAATATATATATATATATATATATATATATATATATATATATATTGGTGCTCTTCTACAAAATGACGATGCGTTTAAAAAAAACACCTCTACACAAATGTTTCGAGATTTTATAAAATAAAAATGAATTCAACCAACTTGGTGCTCTTGTAGAAATTATAACAATGATTCTTTTAAATAGAAACTTCACAGTTGTGTTTTTCAGGATTTTGAAAAAAAAATATCATGTCAATGCATTAAAATAATTTGGCGTTCCAAAAATGTTGATGCAATTTGTTTATAAATGCACTGGTGCGTTTGACTATCGAATGCACTGACGTGTAGAGAAGTTGAAAAAAAAATGATTTTTATTTATTTTTTAAATTAAAAAACAAGCGATAATTGATTTTTTGAAATCTAATTTCATAATGTCTATTAAATAACAAAAAATTATTCACCATTCATTATTTTACCCAAAATTTCAAGGGAGTGATTTGCAAGAGAGACATAGCAACAACATTGTGCAACAACATAATAATTTGGAGTAGCATAACTATTTAGAAGATTAGAAGCTGAAAAGTATGGTGATTCACTAAAAAACCTGCATAGTAAAAAAAAAAATATTGTTTATTTTACTAATAAAAAAATTTACCATTTCTGTTAGGGTTTAATTAAAAGAGAGATAATTTGAAAGAGAGACATACTGGGAGCATTGTGGAGCTGCAAAATATTTTGGATCTATTGAAAGATCATACTTTGAAAGGTATGGTGATTCACTCAAAACCTTGGATAGAAATAATTTTAATTTTATTGTTAATTTTTTTTACAATTTTTTGTCAGATTTATTCGTAATTAAAAAAAAATTAAAATCCCTGTATAATAAAAAAATTACTATAGATTTTACTAGTAATTTTTTTACGATCTATGTTCTAATTTAAATCTAATTAAAATTTAGAAAAAAAATCAATACTTACCTTAAACCCTTATTTCTGCCTGCAAAATTTCACCTTAGGGTTTAACTTCCTCTACCACTTCACATTTACGGTTTTTCAATTTAGGAATTTTAGATTTAATGGGTTTGTGTACTTACTATATATAGGGAATTTGACATGTAAAGAAAGTGAATCACTTATTGAATTAGATGCAAACCCTATCGGCCTCTTCGTTTTTTTTTTAAATGGTTATATGTTCCGCGGTGCACCGTTTGTAATATAACACATCGATGCTCCATGCGTAATACAACACACCGATATATTATAACAATGTCGATTCTTTCTAGTTTATTTATCATTGCTTCCGCTGTCTAGATGTATTAACATATTTTCCACTTATAATACAAAAATCAATCCAATGATTCTAAGAACCAAATTATATCTAAACTACAGGAAGCATTTCCAGAGAAATGTTCAATGAGACATGTCAAACCTCCAGTAACAAAAACATACAACAATAAAAAAGAATCATTCAAAATGTAATATTCTTAATTATATAAAATGATTTCTAGAATTATATGTATATATCACTAAAAACCATTTAGTATCGATATTATTATATTTATTTTTCATATATATATATATATATATATATATATATATATTTAATTTTTTTATTTAATTATTTAATTTCTAATTTTTATTTTTATTTTTTTCCAAGAAGATTATGAAAATCCCAAATGATCAACGGGTTGATATCCGAAACATGCCAGTAGGAATGTCTAAAAAAGTGTATAAGGGTATGGTCAAAGAAATGGACATAATTGCATCACATGAGGAGTTATATAAGCAAAATTGTGCTTTAAATGTATGTAATCATGATTGACTTTGTATATAAAAATTAATAATTTATCATTAAATATTATTTTTTAAGTATTTTTCTTGCAGAAAATAAAACAAGATGGAACTCATTCAACACATAAAACATGACAACGAGGAATAAAAGGGTTGATTTCAAAGTTTGTGAGTAATTGTTAATATTTCCTTATAACAACTCAAGGTTTCATTTTTGTATATTTTAAGTTGTTTTACAACAACCATCCTTGAATGTCTTCAAATAGGTGCTAACATACAACGAAGAGCCACCAAAATAATTTATTGACGTTGAGTTAAATAAGGGTTGTGCTTTTATGTTGGCATATCAAAAATTAATTGTGGAATATGTATGTAGAAATGTTGTTTTACTGCTCCGAGTTTATAATTAATAGAACAAAAACATACTTTCTATTAATTCTATGATTTATAATGGGGTTTAAAACATGCAAGAAGAAAAGTATGGAACTACACCACCAAAAGACTTGTTGCAACAAGGCATAATACTTGGTTTTGAAACCATGTGCACATTTTATGAGTCACTACTTGCTATGGTACACTGCTATTCGATTTACATTGATGTATATTATTTATTTCAATTTTCATTATTCACACTAATGTAGATACACTCATTACACTTTATTTTTATGTTTGCAGATGGAACAACATCAAGGAGATGAAAACAATCGATGCAATCAACAAAACATTCCTCCAAATAACCCAAGTCATGGAAGTAGCTCAAGTACTGACAACAATTCCAATTGAAAGACAACGGGTTACAAATAGCAATCCCATTTTGTATGAAAAATAGCCTCTTATTGAGATATAATAAAATAAATTTTAATTTATTCTATTGTGTTATCCAATTTCGCTGTGAAATATTACACCACTGATTAAATATATGGATGATTAAATATTATAATGAAGAGATGCTAAATCGAATAATATAACAAATTAATCCAAACATCATATACAAATTCACTAATTCACTAATTTTATATTAATATTGTTATAAGATATATATCGATTTTTCGATGAATAAAAAATTTAAAAAATTTCAATAATTGCAGTGTCACAAGTCGATGTTTCCAAAACAGAGAAAATCTCATACAAAAAACAGGTGCATCTATAACACAAAAACACGCTAGTGCATTATTTGATATAAAAGCACTGCGATGACATATTTTTTCATGACGATGCCTTTTTGGAAAACGACAACACCAAGGCATTTATTTCTTCAAGAAACGATATTGTTTTATATTAGCGCCCCGGTACATTTTTATTCTTAACACATCAGTGCTTTCATAGAACTAAATCCCTGATCCTAAAAAATATTATTTCCAACTCGATGCATTATGAAAACTAACAACACCGGTCCTTTTATATAAATAAGGCACTGGGGCGTTTATAAAAATGATATGCAACAACGTTGCAAGTTTTTAAAAAAGCATCGACTCAACAATTATTTTTTGCATGCCTTGGTGTCGTTCCTTATAAGAACACCCCAGGGATTTTTTTATCTATTAGCATCGGTGCAATATATATTACACATTGATGTTGTTTGCATTCAATGTCTTGATTCTTTTAGTTATGTATGCCCCCATTTTCTTTTATATATGTAGCGCACCGATGCTACTTGATCCATGAAGCACATCACAAAAATCATCCGCTAAAACCTCCGACTCCAATTTTTTTTTAGTTGGGATCAAGTTTCGTTAAAACCTTCACTATTGCAAACAGATGTTTTTGCGAATGTATTTTTAACAATTTTTTCCTATTTTATAACACTAAAAACATCCATTATAGCCTTCGCTAGAAGGCATTTTCCTTATAGTGAGAGAGTGTCCTAACAGCTAGATGGGGCACATAGATAATCATGTGAGATTTTAGGAGATAAGACCTAAAGTGTTTAAACATCTTGTACAATGTGTATGCTTGCTTATCAATGGTGGGATAATTTAATTATGATCCCTGTAACCTAACACACATGAAAGATATAGGCCTCTCATTTACTTGATTGTCTTTCTGTGTTAATACGACTGCAATAGATCAGTTAGAAGTGAAATTATACAACAAGAAATATTTTCCAAAATACACACTGTATAAGGCTGGAGCATCAACTGTGGCTTGCTTGATATGGGAAAAAGAATATTTCTCCCTCTTATCCCATTTTATGTAGCATCTTTCTTTATAATCTCCTATAATGATTTGAAAATCTGTGTGTAGTTAGAGATGAACTTCTGTAGGAAAATAATATTTACCAATAAATTATGCATTGCTTTCTTTTTCACAGGAAAAATGATTTGAGCAATAGTTTGGAACCTTTTTTGGATCGAAATTGATTCCACTCTTATCAATGATATGTCCTAAGCTATTACCTTCTAACACACCAAAGATGCTATTTTTTATATTCAATGATATTCCATATTTGTGGCATCACTCGAAAATATACTTTAGATGACGAATATGATCAGATATCTTCTTAGAAAATACTGTTATGTCATCCAAGTATACAACTGCACTATGTATAATCAATTCACAAAATGTGATGTCCATGGCCTATTTAATTGTAGTTCCAAAGTTAATAAGTCTGAATGTCATGTGCTTGAAAGCAAAAGTTCCCCATTTTGTCCTAAAACTGGTCCCTAATCTACCTGGTTTTGCTACTAGCACCTAATTGAAACCGAATAACACATCTATTAGCGAGAAAATTTATAACCCAGATATTGTCTATAGTATCTACTCCATATATTGCATGGGGTAATAGTCTTTGTCTTAAGCTTGATTGAGGTTGCAAAAGTCAACACATAGGCATATCTCGCTGAATTTTTTTTCTAATAGGAACTATTTTGGAAACCCATGTAGAATGTCAAGCTTTAAAAATGATTTGACCATCCAACAACTTCCTTAATTCCTTGTGAATCAATAATTCAAGCATTGGATGAACTTTCCTTAACTTTCGTTGAAACGGTTTCACCCCTTCTTTGATAGGAATGACATGATGGATGATATTTGTATCGTATGTTTTAAAATCATCATACACCGATGAAAATACATCTCGATAATGTTTGAAAAGGAGAATAAAATCCCATACTTCTTGAGGAGAAAAACATGTACTGAGGTTTACATATTTCAAATCGTCTTTGGTCTTCAGATTGACTTGTTTTTGTGACAACATTGAGCTATGAGTCTTTGTGTTCAATGGTCCTTTGAAATAGTCTTGCAGGTAATGTAATTTCTCAAGAGATACCACACCTTTCGACAACAGATTCCCTTTAGATTCTTGAGCTACTTCTTGCAAATCCTTCTCATGCTCATCTTCTTCAATAGCCGCATCTTTGAACACATCTTCACTAGCCATGAAGTGCAGTAACTGCTGGTCATCGTTAAATACACGAAATTTAGTTACATTATTGAGCATGTATGGCTTATAAATAATTTCAATAGAAAAACCATCATTTAATGGTGAAATTCGAGAAACTGCATTAGCTAATGTATCTACGACAACATTAAAAACTCTAGGAATATAAGTAATATTAAATGCTTTAAAGAATTAAATAAGTCACCATACCTGTTATTGGTATTTTTTCAAGTTAGGTGAAACACAGTGAATGGTATTTCATACTTGATGGGAAACAATCTCTGAATCATAAATTACCTTAAGTGGTTCCACCTTGAGGTTTATGGCCTTATTTGACCCCAAAATCAGTGCTTCATATTTAATAGTGTTATTTGTGCACTCGAAATCCAAGCGACATGATAAAATATACCTTTTATTCTGAGGGTAAATAAGAATACAACCAGCTATGGAACCGTCCTCAGTACCAGAACCATCAAATTATAAGGTAAAAATATCAGTAGCTGTTGAGTTAGTTCCTACACTAGTAGTGTGTACATTTATATTACAGGTTTCATTTGCACCATTTGTATTGCAAGGAAGGAGCTCCAACTACGTATTAGATGGTACAAGTGAAGGATGGGCTTGATAACACTCATGATCAACCTCTAGATTTTTTTTTCCAAATATGACATCTAAAAAGATGACTGGCTCATTGTGTCCCTCAAGTGGCGTCATGGTGTATTTCATGTACTGTTCACTTTCCACTCAAATCTAATTTTTTCTGCCCTTATAAGGAATCCATAAATGTGTCCAGTCTATTGAGAAATACCCTTGTAATTTTATGGAACAATATCTACTAAAAAATATACCATACACTTCAAAAATGTCCACAATAACAATATTAATGCATTGCTGAAATATATGGTATTATGAAAAATGGATGATGACATTATTAAGTTCACCAATTGCCTGAACTAATGATTTTTCCAACTATATGATTCATGCATTAGTATTTTCTTATTTAGCATTGAGTTTCTTAGAAACAGATAATGGCATGACATTTTCAGATGCACCAGAATCAACGAGACAATTATGGAAATTATAGTTAAATATTCCAAACATTAAGAGAAAAGGGGGGGAAATAGTGTTAGTATTTAAATTAAAAACATTAAATACAAACTCGAGAATTCCATGATACTTACCAGACATAACTTTAGAAGAAGAAACTTCGTTACCTAACATAGGCTATGATGCAAGTGCTTGGATGATCATTTCATGTTGCCCTGAAGTTATCTTTGTGAGCACAAATATTGAAATGTTGGAATGAGCTATTTTAATATCCTCAACAATATTATAATCAATAATTTCATTTCAAACAGGTTGTGCTGAAGTATATGGTGGTGTGGATTTGTTTGAAGCTTCTAGAGTGGTGTACTTACTCTTGTCGTTCGTGGAATGTTCTTAGGAAGAGGAGCACTTCCAAACATACTATGAAAACTCTAATCAAGATTATTAGGCGGTAGAATCCTTCTAAAAAATTATTTGAAGATATTGCTAAAAAATTGTTCCTTTTCTCCTCAAATTATATCACTTAGTTGTTTGCTAGGGATGATCTTCACTTACTAGTGGTTCATCAACACTTTGTTTAGCAACGTTATATATAACACCAAGTGTATTAATTGAGTGCCCAACACTTGAAATTGCCTCAATTATGGTAGATTCATTTAGTTCTTCAATTTTCTCAGACTGCTCACTTTTTCCCTTTGTTAATTCATAAAAACCCATTATCCTAAGTTTTGGTCTAAACCCGCCGGTGCAATGTTATTAAATAATAAATACTGTTGATCTATTCCTGATCGACGATCCGTGCTATCTCACATCGGAGTTTTGTTAATGGGTAGATTGAAAAGCCCGCTCCTTCCTCCCAATTCTTATTGGCACCTTGTATATAAAGCCCCGGTCCTGTTCACTTGTTCATATATCCAAAGGCCCTGCAGCCAGGTGCCAAGCCTTATATATAACCTGCCCCGACACCATAAAACCTTTCTATTTCGTTAATTTTTTATTTTCATGTGTTATAAAGGGGCTCGCCGTTCATTGGTTCGATCCTTCCCCTACCGTTGATCTTGGACCAATCAATGGCCAACGCTACATTGCACCGAAGATTTCTATTGGGCACGCTCTATTATTTTATTCACTCCTCCCGATTGGCGGTCTCCCGATTCATTTCCCACCATCAATCTGATCTGCAGATCGATGGTCCAAAACCAATCGCATCGGCACCATTCAGTTTTACCCCCGCTGATTGCAAAGCCCCTATTGCATTTGGGTCGTCCACGTGTCAACATCCGACGGTCCAAATATTCCCTCCCGAACTTGGTTAAAAAACATGCAGCCCTGCTTTATAATATTTTTTAAGGAGATCCCAGTCGTTGATCTCTGTAGATCAATGGCCCATATTAACTCTTCCTCCACTTTGTTTATGTTTCCATTCAGCCCCAGATCAATCTCTGCCGTTGATTTGTTTCTTTCAACGACCCAGATTAATCCCAACAGGCCCACCTCCTGTGGGTCCTGCCTTCCTCAGAGTTGATCTCAGCCATCCGATCTCTGATCCAATGGTTTAGAATAAAACCACCCTGCCTGCTATAGCCCGTGCACCATGTTGATATCGCGCTCTTCCTTCAGTCGTCTGATCTAAGACCTCATATCCAATGGCCAGCACCTAATTTTGCGCAGATTCAAGCACGAACGTTAATTCTCAAAGGGCTACATGATATGGGTGGTATTCAAATTCCACGTGTCACCTCCTAACGCATATCGCGTTCGAAAATGTGAAACCGCCTATCCCTCTTTTGGCCATGTGAAACCCATGGTTTTCTCCTCCAAACCTGCCTTCCTCATTTTGTATTATGTTTTATCATGTGCGCTCCCCGCCATTGATCTCTGCAAATCAACAGTTCAGACCTAATCTCCCATTATACTATCGCCCTTCGCCTTCACCGAAGGGCTTCTCAGAGCATTCTCCACCGTTGATCTCGTTGAGCTGATCTAATCTGACGGCCTACGATCATCCCGAAACCCCAAATTTCCTTTCCATATATTTCTCTCCACCAAAGGATTTTAACCCCATTTCCTTTGTATTTCTTCTGTTTTCATCAAAAAACAGCCCTTCTCCATTATGTCTCCCCGGTCGCTCCCCACCGTTGATCTTTGCAAGATCAACGGATCTGACTTAAAGACCCCTCCATTCACTCCACCGCTCTCCTTTTGACCTTTGCGCACCATCTCCACTGTTGGATGCTCTCATCCAATGGCCACGCTCTTAACCCGAGCCTCTGTAGCAGTTTTACCCAATAACGCAAAATTTCATAACTATTTTTGGTTTATGTAGGTGTTAAATTTTTTATCGAATATTTTAAAAAAAAAGTGAAAGCCAAGGATGACGATCCTCCAGGCTTCCATTATCAAAGAGTATCCATCTGAAGGGTTTGACCATCGTGTTTCATCGATGCCTCATGAGCACTGATGACAGTCTAGAAGCCATGTAGATACCTGCACATCAACAAGAAACAACAATGCATAAATAATAAAAGAGTATCAGTGTTGAAGACCTAACCACAACAGAACTGAAGATTAAAGATTAAATCTACAGTCTAATGGATTATGGCTAAGATTGACTTTCAAAATCCTAATCCATTAAATTAAACACAGTTAAAGACAAATCAATAATATCTATCAAAAAGAGGATGACTCCACTGCCACATCAGAGGCTAATTGATTCCTCTCAGCTACCAAATTTCCACCTGTAGCCTCAAAGCATTCAACAGAGGGCCGAGTAATGACCAGAACAGAGGATATTTTCCTCAATACAGCCGAGTAGTTATTCCACGCCAAACAGAGTTATTGCAAAAGATGACACAGAGCCTAAAAGTCAAAAAAAGCTTCCACCGAGCTTAATTCTTAATGTATAACAATTAATACAGAAGAAATATCTGTAAAATTCTCCATCGAGCCCCTCAAAGGCGGAGAAGCATTTATCTGTATTAATTAAAATTGGGAGATCTTTTATCCCATCCCACCTCCTCATTTCTTATATTAATACTCCTGTAGAAGATGAAACAATGTTGGTTGCAGAACTTTGAAATATACTTGTGCTCAAAATTTCTACCTGTAAATAGTGTTCAAAGGCTCTTGAAGCTCTGTTTGTGATTGAATAGTTAGACTGAGAAGTGAAGATGATTGCTGAACTGAAACATTGGACCTGAAGACTGTAACTGGTTTGACATCAATAACAAACTGTTTCTTGGGATCCTGGTCTATATCATTGGTGAAGTGCTCCTTTCTATGTAATTGTTTTCCCTTTGTGTATGCCATATTTTCCATTTATTATCTGATAAAGAAAAACAAGCATAGAGTTAGGACCTACTATTTACAGTACCCTTCTCTGACTAATAATATTTATCTCAATGTTTTCCTCTAATTTTTTTATTTAAGAATGATTCAATACAGTTTAAACAGTTAGGAATGTTGGCATTCCCTCGTCCTATTGTTTTCTTTAAAAATTATTCTTGAATGTTATTTTCATTGTTTTCTTATTAAAGTTAGACTAGAAAAGTGATGGTGTGCCCTGTTTTCTAACTTCTTTCTCCAAAGGTAGATTCTGAAAGTTTCCCTAAGTGTTTGCTGAAAGCAGACTAGGTTTAAAAGTACCTTATCTGATCTTAAGTTGCATTTTGTTTCTCTTATGTGTTTTTCATAATTTCTGAAGGTATTTATGTGGATTACTGGATTTTTTGTCTATTGAGTTTCTTTAATACGAACTTACCCAAGAAATTTATGGTGAGCCTTGTTCTTGGTTGGTTTTAAACAGTGACTTAAGAGGCTTTTCCTTTTTTTGGACTGACTATAAATCCTTGTTGAAATTATTATCAGTTTCCACCCCTCCAAAAATTTATTGTTTCCATTCCATCATTTTAATCTCATTGGTCTTGTGATATAGATGACTTTCCCCTTGGATCACTCTTGAAGTTGTTGCTCAATTAAAACCCTCTTATGACTCCATAGCCTAATGGAATAAAAACCAGCGTTATATCTATCTTTTAGCCAAAGCTTGTTTTGATTGCTTGCAACTTCAAACCTTTGAAACTCTTTCCATTTAGGACTTTCCACTCAAATAATAATCATGCTCAACCATCCAAAACAAACAAAAACCCTCGAACTTCATAACTAGCCTAATATCATTACCCAAAAGCTTTAAATATAAATCCATCTTTGCACTTATTAGAGAGATCCCTCTCTGGATTCAGGAGGGCTAGATCCTAGAATCCCAAAGTGTTTGAAATAGTGTTCTCTCTGTAGTTTGACTTTTCAAATCTTGCAAATTACAGGGAGCTAACACAGTCAATCTCTGAGATAGTTCAGTGTTGATTGTTAATACTCCCGGAGTGGAAAATAGGAATATCTCAAGATATTCTCGGTAGAGCAGAAATTTCCCCATTTGGGACATTATAGTGGTATCAGAGCTTTGAACTTGGCTCAGCCTGTGAATTTTGAGTTTTAGAGAAGAAGAGGCCAGATTGATGCAGAGGATGAGATTGATCTCATCAGTTTTGGGTACAGCAAGAACCTCTTCAAGGAGGTTGAGAAGATATAAGAAGGAGAAGGGGAAGGACCATGCACTTCCTATTCTCACAGAGGAGCAGAGCAGAAGCATGGAGAACACTTGGAGTATCTTGCTGAATATGGAGCAAACCCTAGAGTCTTCCAAAAGACTCTATATTTTTCACACTTATTTAGCAGGAAGAAGAAATAACTTGGTGGTTCAGCCGTGGGAGGCATGCAAGGGTTTCTACTCTTGCTGATTTTTCTCAGATCTTGATCAGAAGATTTGGCCAAACGAGGGAGGAGCCCTCACCATCAGAGGCACATGCCAGTGCTGTTACATTCATGGAGGAGCAGCCTCCACCTTCAGCTATTGAGGCAGCCAACACACTTGAGGAAGAGAATCTTGCAGCAAGATTCTTCCAAATCTCTCCAAGGTATGCATGAGTTTGTATCTATCATGGAGGATTACACATTATTGCATGTTGATTGTCTTGAGGAAGGAAATTTATCTGCGCTATGCCATTTTGGGAAAAGAAACCCTCATCATCCTCATGCACTATTGATGAGCCATGCATCACATGTGAGGGTGGGGTTTTGAAATTTTGTCATAAAGGAGATTGCATTTCAATGTCCCATGAAATGCAAAAAGAGAAATCTATTTTGGGACAATGGTATCTCTTGTGAAGAGATACCAAGTGGCAGGATACTTACACCAAGGTGTAGAGCTTTATGGATGGAGTGTGCCCAGTGGAAATTTGGAAGATCCATAACCCACAGGTCCCAGGATCATTTCAAAATTGTTGCTCCCGATGAACAAAGAAGAGAGCATGGGTGCATCATGATGGGATGGAATTTATCTTACCATTCATTATGTTCCCATTTCAGATTGGGTATGGTGGAAGTATAAGGGAGCAACAAACATTCTTGTTGCTTATATTTTGTTTGATGTTGCGGGAGCAAGAGGAGGCACTAGCATAGTGGAAGAGGATTTCTCTTTGATCTTGGATGCTAGGCAACACCTTCTTCATGGGAGGAGCTCTAAATTTGTAGCAACATGATGGGAGGAGTCTTTGGCAAGATTCATGTCAAAGAGGGAAGCTTTGAGATGACATTGGCCCTACTCCAAAGGCCAGCAACGCTGTCACTTGAGAGCTTGAGTTACTTGTTGGAGTGACTTTCAAACCACTTCACAAGTGATGAAATTTGGAGGCATGTAGATGATAATCATGAAGGAGTAATTCAGGAGATCACTCCTTACTACATTTTGACTCTCTTGGCTTGGTTGCACAAGTACAAGAAGAGGGATCTACATGCAATGTTTATGGGTTCTTCTTTCATGCCTTTTCATGCATATGTATATAAACATATGGATAGATGCATAGCCCAAGAGATGATGAGATGGTTGGCACAACCACTCCCCTACTATGTTGCAGTAAGGGGAAATTTTCATTGGATCCATTTCAGCTCAAAGGCCAAAGTACATGATGAGGGAGGTAACCATTTGTCTTATGTCTTATGATCTCTTATTCTTATGATCAGCATGTTATATCAAGGAGGATCCTTCCTTCTTGCACATTATGTTCAGCTATACTTATGGTCTATTGCAGCAAGAATAATGGCCATCTTATGGGTGGTTTGTGGGGGAAAGCCACATAGTTTTGGTGTGCACCTTTGGCACCAAATTTTGTTTTCATGATATCATTTTGCAGAATGGATGTGGCAGCAAACAAGTGGCTGAAAAGACACATGTTGTATCATATTTGGAGGCAGGAAAATTATGCCCTGCACTGGTTCCATGCATGGGACCATATTTCACCTCCTTGCTCTCATAAGTTTATGCTTCCATATGTTGCTAGTAGAACGTTGTTTAGAGGAAGCACTGTTTTGGAGGAGGGAAAATAAATTGAATATGCACATTGGGAGGGTGATTCTCCCTACTTTTCATGTTGTATGTTTTAGGAGAAGAAATGGGTAGCCCATGATTGCCAAGCTTCATCTCTTCCTTCATGAGGGAGGAGTTATTTGGAGAGTTCAAAATTTTGGAGGCATTTCATGGTTTGAAAGAGTGACGGGGTGGCTTGGGTCTCTCATGAAGACCACTTTATTTCAGCCATATATCAGCAACAGCCCCTATGTATCATGAGGAGGGAAAGGCTCATTGGGTAGATGTTCCCTTTGGGAGAGAAGACCTCCATTCTTTTTGCAGCACATGCTCCAAGGGAGTATGGGAGATGATATGGTGACCATGTTTCAGCCATGTGTTTTTCCATGAGGTGAACCATAAAATTATTTGGATGCCATATGTTGATGAAATCCAACTCATCACATATGAGATGATTTGGGCCAGCTTGTTTTGCAGCAATGGAGGAGAGGTCCTTGGGGGATCTAGACTTCATCTTGCCTCTTGAAGGCTACACTGCTACAGCCAAAGTTTAGCTTTCACTCCACATTTATCATAAGTGAAGAATAGGACAGCGTGGGGTAGGCTATGAAGCTTACCAAGTTCAGAAATTCAGCCCACCTATTTCTCATGACCACAAGGTGGAGGAGTACTTTCAGGAGTTGCCTAGTTGGAGGGTGACTTATTTTGCTTGATTTCTTGAGGATGGAGGATCTACAGGAGGATATTTCAGACTCCATGCCTTGAGTGGAGGACGTTTTTGCACTTCATCCTTGCTCTTGCTTGAGGACAAGCAAGTTTTGGGAAGGGAGGACTGTAATGTTCCAAATTTTGCAATAAAGTATTTGGAACATTAATCTTGCTTTTATTTTAATAAAAGAAAATAAAATGGGTGAGGGAGCCCATGTGGCATCTTAATAAACACTCATATGGTGCAAAAAGTCACTTAAGTGGCTTAAGTTAGCAACCCAAGTGTGAAAAGGGGCCAAAAGCAAGTAAGCTAGACTATGGTTGACTAAAGTCAACAACATGCCCAAGAGGGGGAAGCTTGCGCAAGAATATTGTGTACTTGGATGGAGGGAAATTAAAATTAAAGAAACCCTAATGTGAGTGGGGTCCATGCACACATTGCATAAAAGATGAAGGAGAGCCATTGTGGAGATCATATTTGGAGAAAGAATTTGGAGGTTGAAGCTATTTTCAACTTTGTGTTGCTTGGCACAAAAGGGATTCCTGTTTAGGAATGCTCTTCTCTTCCATGGGCGGCCATGGGGAGATTGTTATTCATCTTCCTCACATCATGGCTTGAATCCAAAGCAGTCATGTGCAGCTACTGCGTTATTCTTGCAACAAGAGAATGCTAGAGTTGCTGGTGTTGTAGTGAGGGACCATCACCATCTCACTTCCGGAGTTGTTCTGTAGAGGAGAGGCCATCTCTTCCTCTAGGAGATCAGAAAAGGAGAATCCGAAGCCTTTTATTGCAGATCTTGGCATTGGGCCATTGTTTCTTCTCATGTCCAGCGCAGTCCCTTTCTCCTACAGCGTTATTCTTTGAGAGGGTTTGCAGGAGGAGTTCATTTGGTGCACTGGTGAGTGCAGTTTTCAGTAAGGGGATCAGCCCCTTCCCTTTTGAGTACATTGGAGGAGGTTTTCACATCCATTACAGAATTTACCATCCTATCCTATGTTGTATTATATTTGAGCTGCAGTAGCTGCCCAGCTACTCCGGCATTTTCCAGTTTATGTATTTTAGCCAATCCCTTGGAGGATTGTTATAATAATGTTTTCTGGGGTTGAGATCTTGCTCCCCCATATTTATTTGAGAATTTATTGTTATATAATTATATATATATATATCAGTCTGCAGTCATTTTCCCTCATAGTCTGCGCAGTTATTGAGTAGCTGGATTATGTAGCAGTGTATTCTCTTATTCCATGTACATTTCCTATTGAGGCTGATTTGAGCTTACCTTGAGAGGAATTTTCCTCAAGGAATTTGTATTAAATTTGATGCTAAAGATTATGGATCAGATTTGTACTCTTCTCATAATGTATGAGTCATTATTTCACTGCTATTGCATGTTGGAGTTTTAATACTGCTGAGGATTCTCTCATTGATCATTATTTCAATGTACTTGTTTGTGGGAGATCTGAATAACCTTCTTAGGGTTATTTCTTTGAGCTTATATTCTACAGGGAGTTTGTATCAGATATGTTCTAAGGCATCCCGACATTGGATGGCATTATTTTCACATGGGCTTCCTTATACAACGTGCTTATGGGCAGCTGTTGCAGAAATTCCTTGAAGGGAATTATTAGCTTTTGAAAAGTTCTATTAGAAGAGTCTACTAGAGGGCCAGGTAGCCTCTGGATCTCATCCTTCCTTGTGAAGATGAAATATCTAGTAAATGCCCCTGCATTCAATCTCTGAGATAGTTCAGTGTTGATTGTTAATACTCCCGGAGTGGAAAATAGGAATATCTCAAGATATTCCTGGAAGAGCAGAAATTTCCCCATTTGGGACATTACAGAAACCCAAACTGAACCCATATATTTTGAAAGAACATATTTGTAGTTTGTTCAACGGTAACCTATTTCTTACATGGCATCAACACACATATTTTGCTGAAACAATCCACAAAAAATATATATATAATCATGACCTTTCTTAGACATTGGTAGTACTCCTACAAAATCCATAGAAATACTTTCCCAAGGATGAGAAGGAATAGGAGGTGGAGTGTACAAACCCAATTTCCTATTCCTAGGCTTGATATTAGTGCACATGGAGCATCCCTTTACATATCTTGAAACATTTTCATTCATGTGAGGCCAATAACAATACCTCTGCATTTATGCAACTTTTTTTCCTACACCCCATGGAACACATAACTTGCTAAGATGATACAAAAACTTGTTATGAACATGATCATCCAACTCTTCAACATGATTACCTTGAATCAAAGTTGCATAAACATATTTAAAATCAACATCTTGAGCATATTTTTCAATATAGCTTTCATGCATAATTCAATTACACTGAAGAATGGTAGATGCATTATAAATGGGCCTTGATAAAATATCAATAACTTTGTTTTATATACCTTTCTTGTACTTGATTACCAAATGAAATTGTTGTAGGAATCCCATCAACTTTAAATTTCTAGTTTGTTGTAGCTTGGTTTGTGATTGTAAATATTGCAAAGGTTGATGGTCAATATGAATAATCATTTATTTACCCATAAAATAGTGCTTCAATTTCTTCATGCTTTGTACCAAAGCATACAAATATTTATCATAAGTTAGATACTTAATTACTTCATTGGTAAAGGTTTTATAATGATAGCAAATAGGCTTACCATGTTGCATCAAAACTGCTCCCATGGCATAATTACTTGCATTGGTTTGAATTTCAAATGGATGCTTAAGATTTAGAGGTACTAGAACAGGTGTTATACTAATTTTATATTTCAATGCATCAAAGGATTTATGCTGCTTGCCTTCCCATAGAAAGACCCCTTTCACACTTGTCAAAGCATGTAGTTGTGTTGCAATGAGTGAGAAGTTAGCTATAACATTTCTCCAATATTGGGTTGCTCCCAAAAAGATCCTAACTTCTTTTACATTGTTGGGTTTAGGAAAATTTACAATGACTTAAAATTTTGAGGGATCAATCTTCAATTCACCCCATCCTACAATATGACCCAAATAAACAAAAAGAGGTTTTCCCAACTTCACACTTAGACATCTTCAAATATAATTTCTCTTTCTTAAATACATATAAAACTTGTTTCACATGATTAAGATGCTCTTCACGAGTCTTACTGAAATTAGAATATCATCTAAGTAGAATATGGAAAAATCACGAAGGAATGGTCTCAACACATCATTCATAACTCTCATGAATGTTGCAAGTTCATTGCAAATCCCAAACGAC
The DNA here is from genome assembly GCA_034641835.2 of Pinus albicaulis. Lineage (NCBI taxonomy): Eukaryota > Viridiplantae > Streptophyta > Pinopsida > Pinales > Pinaceae > Pinus > Pinus albicaulis. Next base: position 44,818 of record JAXQQM020077870.1, read on the forward strand.
ATAACTAACCATTCAGACGAACCTTTTTTTTTCTTGAAAGAAGTTTTCCAAATATCACCTTCAGCAACCCTTATCTAATGATAACCGCTTCTCAAATATAACTTAGTGAAATAAACATCATCCTTTAATTGATATATAAAATCATCAATGCGAGGAAGAGGATGACGATTATTTACCGTGATTTTGTTCAAAGCTCCAAAATCCTCGCACATGTGCCATGTACCATCTGTTAGACTCCTATACCAATAGGTGTCATATATCATGATTGACTTGATGGGCTATGTAATATGTTCATACCTTTTCTTGTTTCAAAGGTTTTCCATATTGTCAAAAAAATAAAAAAATTTAAAAAATGTAAAGAGGGTATACCCTAAAAGAAAAATCAAAAGGGTGAAATAAATAAAAATGGCCAAAAAAGTAAAAGAAAATGAACCCCACCAAAAGAAAGGCTAAGGAAAGTGTGCAAGTCTAAATGCCACTACTTTTTTCTCTTATGTAAATAAACAAATTGTGTGCAATTTGTATCTTATGCCACAATTTATGAACAGTCAAACAGTTTAATCTTGGCTAGTTCATCTTTCAATTTTATGTTTTAGAGATAGAGAATAAAATCTGACCAAACTGTTTAATCTTGACAGATAAGTAGATAGGTAGAGTAAATAAAAGGATCTCAACAGTTTAATCTGAGCCCTTGGATGTAATAAGGTTAGAATTAAATGGATTTCTACATGTAAAAGAAAAAAATGTGATAAGGGTTTGCCAGTCTAAGTGCACCCTAATAAAGAAGAAAAAATGGTAGGTTAAAGTAGGTAGGGTAGGTAGATGTTGTTGTAGAATTACATTTGATGGATAATGACTCTAGATGTGTTAAAACTTTACTTTCATGACAAGTGAAAAGGCATACACTACACTGGAAGAATTTCAAGCAAAGCAAGGTCAAATTATTAACTTCCCTTCTCATTTTCCCCTAAAAATTTCACTATTTTTCCCTAAGTACTAAGGCATTTGAAAATTAGAGGGGCTAAAGGCATTTACTTGACTTTTGGAGGGACTGGACCCTCGGTCCAATAATTGAAAAATCCTAAGTACTTGTTAGTCATCAGTATTTTTCACTTGTTAGTGATGACTAGTTCTCACAGACAAGTTTTCTAGCAGCTGATCCAAAAATTTGTCATGTTTTCCAGCTGGGAAAACACCCATAAAACTTTTTCACCCTCCTGCTTTTCAGTCCGCCCATGACAAGATGAAACCTCATTATCAAATCCTACCTTGCCTCAGCCATACTAGTCTTCCCATCAGCTCTAAAGAGACAATCCAAATCTATTCAAACAGTCTCCCCTAAGTTAGGAAGTGGCGCTTTAAGACATTTCACCCTTGGCAAACTATCCAAGAGCCAAAAAACTCCCATTTGCTATAGACCAGTAATAACCGACATCACACTCTACTAATAAAGTTGGTCACAGCCCTAAGTCGCACCACTAATACACCCTTAAGTCTCAGCAATACATAGACCATAATCTCAAGCTGATTTTAGGTGTTTTACAGTGTTTGATAGATATTTCAGGGACAGGAAACATACCAGCATCTCAGAAGACAATTTTCAGCGCCACATGAGAAGACAGTTGCTTCTCAATGTGATCTTAAGCCATAAGATGCAGCACAGAGCAAATATTTTTTCATCAAGCTCATGCGACCACATTCAAGGCCTGAAAAGACAGTTAAAGGAAAAACAACACTGTCAAGGGGCTGACAGTATTAAAGACCAAAGAACCTCCTTCATTTACAAGAAGAGGGTTAGAAGCGCCTCCTTCATCTATAAGCAAAGGGCGATGGTCAAAGTATGACTTGAAGAGTTGCATTTGACTGTAAGGCAAACTTGTCTTTAATAAACAGTGAAACAGTGAATAGGGTTTTCTGAAGAAAAATGATGATTGCAAGAAGAGGTGAAAGCAGTAATATTTTCAAATTTTGCCTGCTTGCCATCATACATAAAAGGAACCCTGGTCAAGCATGCTCATCAAATATCATCAGAAATATTGCCAAGAAAAGGCCTCCTTCATTCATAAGCAGAGGGCCAGGGCATTGACTTTTTTCAAGGTTTGATTGATCAAAGGTGAGTGCTAAGAAACAGTAAAGAATAACTAAAACAGAAAAACAAGGTAAGAGAAAGGAAAGCAGGGGTACCACTACAATCCAAGGGGTCAAGCTTATCTCTCAACAAGGTTTCTGTCAAAAGACAATCTGTAGCTCCAACAAAACAAAATTTGAAAAGTGGTTGATGAGATGGGTTATTGCACAGGTGAAAAGACTGATGATGATTATACTTAAAAGGATACTGATCTCTCTACTCATGAGAGGATGTCCTTCAGATCACTTATCACAAGTTGACAAGAAAAATTTGAGCTTAATTCTTCCAAAAAAAAGGTATTGCAGCTAGACACAGTGGTTCATAACATACAGGAAGGACTTTGGCATGTTTTTAGATTCTGGAGAGGATTTCAAAACAGATATAGGCATTTTCTTTATAAAAAGGTCAATGGTAGCATATCAATGCAATTTGAGTAAGAAAGAAGTGATTAAAGAGATCTCCTTTTAAAAGTGGACAAGAAGGCAAAGTATTTTCTATTTTCCAAAGAAGGTTTACTCCTATAACAAAGGACCCAAGATACCATGCTGGTACATTTCGAGCAAAGGAAATATTGTAGGAAAAGCACCCTTCTTAAACAAAGGATGATAAAGCATAGGTGGATGCAACTGCATTTTTGCACCTATAATCAAGTTAGTTTACAATGGGCATCATTAACTCCAAAGCATTGAGAGCAAAGTATACATGCTGCTATCACAAAGGTAGGCATTTTCCCTTCGAAAACAAGTCAAAGCACTCTGCTGTCACATTTTGGATAAAAGAATAGCTTTTAAGCAGCTACAGGCACAAGATGGTTTTGATTCAGTCTCCCTCTAAAGAAAGCAGATTAAATACCTTTCAAAAGTGAAAGCACAGTGAGCAAATTGTAGCGTTTTGAATATGTTATGAAGAAAAGAGGTTAATACATATTTAAGCTCTTTTAAACACATGCTCGTTCTCTGCCAATAAAAAAAAAAACATTCGGGTTGTCAAAAGCAAACAAGGCGTTGTTTCAAATAGAAAAAAGTTCAAAATAAACCCTTACAAGTATACGCCAAAGGGTTTTTTGTTTTGGTTGCATTTAAAGGTTAAAGAATCGTTGATCCCACTTATTTGGCATTTAAAAACAAAGAGCGTTTCCTCTTTCGCTGATAAACTGAGTCAAAGAAGAAAATTTGAGAAATTTCACAAGTTTATCAAGGTTTTTGTCGCGCGGCGCGCCTATAGGAGTGCGCGGCGCATTTACGCACTCATTTCACATGGGAGAAAGAGGCTGCGCGGCGCGCCTGTAGGTGCGTGCAGTGCGCCTGTAGGTGTCGGTCCTGTCGGCCCGACAGTCGACCCGAATACCTATTTTGCACGGAATTCTTTCTTTTAAAATGCATCGCACATATGATTAGCCTTTGACACATCTCCAAATTGATTCCAAAGCATATTCAATTCTCAAGCTAAGGTTGCAAGCAAATTTTGAGGTACTTTGTCTTGCTCCCCTTTGAATTCACATTTGCTAGATGGTGTTTGGGCCAAAAGAAGTCCGGTTGAAACAAGATATGTTGAGTAACTGTGTTAAAAAGAGATAAAATGTTTTGATTTAAAATCTAAGTTTGAAATAGCCAGGATTCACCAGCTGTGATCATATTCAAGTAGTGTTTCCCTCTTAGTGCTTCAAAACCTATGAACTGCCCTCCAAACAGTCAGACCTTGGTGAGAAAGCAGTGTAATTAGTTGGAGGTGTTCTTGTCAAGCTGGTGTGAGGGACAGTAGAGTTTAAAGAGGGAAAGTATTTTGTTTGAAGGGGAGTTTATATTGTTGAGTGCTATAGGCATTTGCTACCACATCAAAAACATGTTAAAGATCTATCACCCTACCCTATAAGCAGTGATTGTTAATTGAATATACACGTTGTTTGACTAAGAAATAGTGTTGAATATATTTGTTGAAAAGTATACCAGAAGGGAGCAGTATTTTGGTTAAAGAAGAGCCTTGATTGTTTAAAAACTCCTACATACCTTTGTTAACACCTCAAAAAAATTTCAAGCTCTGCCACCTTGTCCTATGAACAGTGAATTCTGACTGTGTGTATACCCTCTGGTTGACTGTATTTATGGTGTTGAATTTATTGGTTGAGTTGCATACCAAGAAGAGAGCAGTGTTTTTGAATTATAAAGGTTTGGTTCTGCCTTCCTCTAAAAAGCCAAGGCTGTCTTATTACCTCAAAAACACCAGCAGGCAGGGAACTCTTACCACAAACACAAGAAGGTCCTTTTGACTGTCTTTATCCTTGTTTACTGTGTTTTCATTGATAATATTGGCTGATTGATATACAAAGGTTGGGAAAGGCAGCATTTTGAAGAAACAGGGATCTTATATCAGAAAAGGGACATTTTACACAACATTCAAAATCATTATTGCCTTATCAAACTGTGAGTTGACAGGCTGAGATAGAGGTTGGTTTGAAGAAGGCATTTCAAAAGCTTTGAAGCATTTTGGTGTTGCAGGAGCGCATCCAAGTCAAGATGCCTCCTAGGCAAGATAGCAGAAGCGGGTTACACAAGAGGTATGAGCCAATTTCTACCGAGGAGGTCAATGCACACCCATCTATCCTTTTCAATTTTCATGAGGTGGGGTGTTTGGATTTATGCCAGAGGGTACAAGAAGTGAAAAGCTTCTCGCCTTTAACACATTTGTGCGCCTTGAGGTTCAAAGACAAACATTTTCAAGTGGCAGTTCTTGATTTCAAGTTCTCCTCGAGATCCATATCCAAGGCGACTAAAATCCCATACATTGGCGAGAAATGGTTCAAGCAAGCCTATTTAGACTTGGATGACTACAAACCCTTCCTCAAGCCCGAGTACAGAGAAGCATGCACTGTTATCTTCCCTTTCTCTCATCTTCTAGCCAGCTATGCTCCTCTTATGAAGATTATAATGAAGTATTTCACTTGTGAGGGGAGTTTCTCCCGACTTTATGCATACCACATCCGACTGTTGATGCACTTCACAAGAACCAAGCAGCTCAATCTTCCTTACTTCTTGTGCAAAAGTATTGAGAAATGGCCTCCTCTGTCCAGAAGAAGCCTCCATCACAGCAAGTAGCCTCTCTATTCCATCACTCCCTCATTAAAATCATCATCCTTCACCAGCTTGAGAAGAAAGAGGTTTCTTGGTATGTTTTCATCAGTCACCCGAATTTCTCCACTGTCCCTCCAGTCCATACATCCCCCACATCTCCTACTCATCGCCCCTCGCCTTCCTCTAGCAGACCTACTGTTGAGCCTCAAAATTGTGCTTTCTTTCATCTCACTTTACCTCATTTTCCTTTGTCCATTGCTATCCTAGACCCAATTGATCAATGAATTTAGTTAAAATTACTTTTAGAATGATTTACATGATTGACTTGCTAAGTTTTGTGATTTTTGCCATTGTAAAGCATTTTGACCGGAACTAGCTGCAGAATGCAGACATTCCGTAGCTAACCGGCGATTCTGCAGTTGTCTTCACGTTTGAGTATGTTCTAGGTGGCCTCTCAAGAAAAACCGCATATGGGCATAATCCACGTCATGTCTACATGGTTCGTTGCTCATCATGGAGGAAGAAACGAATTCTGGGTATAGTTTTGGAACGTGGGAACACATTTAGGAAGGAAGACTTCTATTAGGACTGTCTCAGTCCAGATGTCTTTTCCCTTTTCACGCAGCCACTTCAAGAGTCCTAATGTGATTCCGATAAGGAAAGACAGTGTTCCTGAATTGTTGCAAGTCTTGTTATTTACATTTTTTATATAAACACTTGGGAAACCGAGAGCTAGGCTAGATTTTATGCTAGATTTTATTCCAGATTTTGCTTAGATTCTGTGCTACATTTCTGAAGACGCAGAGTGCTATGTTCAAGTTATTTCATCTTTAAATGAAGCGGACGGTGTTGTTTTGAAAGCGTTGATTTAATTTGGAGTTGAACTCTGGAAGTCGGGTATTGGGGCCCTGCCTCTTGCACGGATTTATTTGCGTAAATTAGATAAGTATTCTAAATGTTGCCTTTACATTTTTTTGAAGTTGAATTAGTAGTTGTTTTTAATTAGCTCTTTTGTAGTTATACTCATTCTAACTCTTCCACAAGAAGAAGCTCTTCCAAAAGATTATAATGATGAATGGGGAATGGCTATAGTATTGTGGGATTAGAAGTTGAATTCGTAGTTGTTTTTTAATTAGCTACGCTAGTTATACTCATTCTAATTCTTCCACAAGAAGAAGCTCTTCCAAAAGATTATAATGATGAATGGGAAATGGCTATAGTATTGTAGGATTTAGTTGTAATTTTTGTTGTTCACTATCACGGTTACACTTGTTCTAATCACTCTTCCACAAGAAGAAACTCTTCCAAGAAATCATAGAGTCGAGGCATAACCGTGATAATGAATGTTTTAGTTGTGTGTGTTTATGCGAAAGTATCATTATTTGTTCTTGCTCTTAAACGCTTGCCCAAAATATCATAATGACGAGTAGGAGATGGCTATGATATCTTAGTTTTTCATTGCTTTCGATCTTTTTTCTTGCATTTGCACTCAATTACCACGATCGAAATTGTTCTAAAATCTCTTCCAAAAGAAGGAACTCTTCCAAAATATCAATAATGATGGACAATAAGTAGCTGTAATTCCATAGAATAATGCATGGTAGCTTAGTTAGGATACTCTGGGATTTAATTGCACTTAACTCATGTTCGATTACTTTGTTTTGAGTTTGATGATGACTTGTAGTTCGGCATTGTTTTAGATTAGTGGCATCTTAAGTTAATTCTTAGATTAACTCATTACATTGCACTCCATATTGATTGTCATTCACTTGCACATTAGGTGCCAGTTGTTAAGATTAACAAAACAACCTTCATTATTTACAAACATCTTCTTGTTCTAAAATCTACAATTGATCCATAACTATATGAACGAAAGACAACATCATTTTAAGGCACAGTATCTCTACTGCAATTTCCTTATCATTTCATAAAACGAACCCTCCCTCAAAAGACTACTTTGAAAAAGAAACCAATAACTCTTGAGTAAGGTTTTGTGACATTCAATTGAATTACGAGAATAGAGTTAGAAAACTAGTCCTAGAATAGAAGATCTTATGATGATATCAATGTTTTATTCCAAACATACTTCAACAAATCTCTAACCAAGAATAAAATGTTGCATACGTTATAATTTAGTTGTTTAAGCTTGTTTAGTTAAGGAAGATTTGCATGTTTGATTGATCATTTCTCAAGTTGAGTTTATGTTTTTAATCATTTCCTTAGAATTCATTATGACTCTGTTTTTGCTTAGTCATAGTTTAGATACGATTCTACTTAACAGTGTTTACAGTGCATTTGTATCAGTCATTGTCATCAATCAATTAGGTCTCACTCTGTTTTTAATCATTAGCTTCCTTCCATCGAGTTTTCTAGTCATCTTTCTTGTGAACATAAAATCATCAAAAGACCAAAAACATCACAAAACACTACACACAACGCATTAAGAAACAAGCACCTAGGTACATACGGTACACTTCACTTCGGCAGTTTACCAACCCTGGTTGACAATTAAATGAGCTCGGTTTAGGAGACTAGATTGAGACCAAACATTTTGTCGCCATTGCCGGGGAAGTGAAAACTAGTGGCTTCTTGTTTTGTAGCATCCAAAAACAATTTTATGCGTAGGGAGAGAGATTCAAGGGGAGATTTATAGCGACGGCGGAAGATTGATTTCTAGAACACCACTTGTTTCATCTAGATCAGGAGCTAGTACACCTTCAACTCAAACCCATCTTCCATCCTTTATTGATCCTGGACTTCTAGAAGATCTAAGGTCAACTATTCCATTAGAGAAACCTTCCACTTCATCCACTAAACCCTTGCCATGAAGAAGATCTAAAGACTCCTAGTAGGGATACAAACCTTTCCACTTCTACAAAAGAGTCAACCATGGCGAGAAGAAGGAGGAGGAGGAGTTTTTAATGGAGAAAACACACTATTTGGAGGTAGAGGTAGAGGGTAGAGGGGAGGTAGAGGTGAAAATGGAGGAAGAGGTAGAATAGGAAGCTCTTTTGGGTTCCCTATAATTGATGAAGAAACCAATACAACCATGAAAAACGGCTTCACCCTCATCCTTCCAAACTTCCATGGACTTAAAAGCTGAAGATCTTTCGAAACTTTCTTATTCGAATTTGAAGTGTTGTGTAGAACTTATGACTATACAAGATGCTCAAAAAGCTGAAATTATTTCCTTCAACTTTGAAGGGAGGCAGCATTGAAATGGTTTATGGAGTCTAATCAGTAGTTCTATTAGAACATGGGAAGACATGAAACAAGCATTTCTAGAGAGATATTTGGATTATTGTATGCCGGTTAATCATAAGGAAGAAGTGTTCAAGATGTTACAAAAAGAAGATGAAAACTTAGAAGATTTGTTGGAAAGATTTAATTACAACATCAAAAGCGCAAAAATGGAAAATCTAGATCAGAGACACCTTAAAAGCTCTTTTGTGAAAACGATTAGGGATGAATGGTTGGATATTCTTAACATGATGGGAAAAGGGGATATCACAACTCACATTACCTGAAATATCTGAGTTATGTATTAACCTTTCGAGAGGAAATCTAAAGCTGTCGAAAGGTCAGATCTTTTATCTTGAAAGGGCAAGTAAGTATGCAGGACGATGATAAGTAGATCAGAAATAGGACACATGCTTGATGATTTTAAAATCCGACATCTTAGGGAGTCTTAGTGAACAAATAGACACCCTTAAGATACGAAACAAGCGAAGAGCTGAATGCGATTACCTTGGCAATCTTTTGTCCCAAATGTAGAAAAAACATGCCTTGTGAAGAGAGTGTCCTTTGGATGTAAAAGTTGTAGAAACCTGTGTCATTTGTTCTGAAAAACATGAGACCAAGAATTTTCCTTCTCTTCTTGGTCTCAAAGCTGTCTTTCAGGAGGAAACTCCTACAGATTCCACAGAGTCCCTCAATTTTGTATCTAGAAGGCCTTGGCAAGGACCTCAGACACAAGGATTCCATGATCAAATGTATAATCAACCTTCACCTTGGAATTCTTGGCAGCAACCTTGGCCCCAATTTCAAAATCAATCTCAATCTTGGGCACAAGGAACACAAAGTCCCTATGGAAGATACTCTCCATATTATCAGTATCCACCATCCTATCCACCATATCCACATTTTTATCCTCAAAATTCCCAACAAAATTTTCCTAAAAATCTTCAACAAAATCCTCAACAACATCATCCGAACCAACCTCATCAAAATCAACCACTTCCATTACCATTCCCTCAAAAATCCAATCAATTGCCAGCTCAGCCCATACCAAACCCCAATAATAAGAACCCTCAGAATACATACATGATAGAAGGTCAATAGTTTCCAACTTATTTAATTACTCCTCTAGACCTTAGTGATGTTCAACTTAGGTCTGGAAGGATACTTGAGAAGAGGAAACCTTCTGTGATCATACAAGAACAAGATAATTATGAGGAAGACTCCCTACGGGTTAATAAAAGTCTTGAGGAAGACACATCCTTTCAAGACCAAAACATTGAAAAACTAAAACAAAAAGATCCAATAAATCCAACTCCTGTATTAGAGCAACCATCCACATCTACTTCTATACCTCCCTTTCCGGAAATATTACAAATTGATAGAGGTGTAGAAAAACAAATCTTGGTGCCTAATTATGATTTCTTAGATGAATTGAGAAATGTTTGCATTAAAATTCCATTATTGCAAGCCATCAAGGAAATCCCAATTTTAACCAAAACAATAAAGGAGTTGAGTATGAAGACAACAAGAAAAAGAATAAGAGAAACCAAGAAAATTCAACTGGTAGGACAAATAGCAGACATTATGATGGGTAAGATTACTATTCCAAAGTACCTTGACCCAGGAAATCCAGTTGTCAAAATTCACATCAATGGAATTGAAATTCAAAACACACTCATTGACTTAGGAGCAGCACTAAATATCATGAGTAGACAAATCATGGACAAACTGAAACTTCCTAATCTTCTCTTTACACCCACACTATTACAATTAGCAGATAGATCTGTGATCAGACCAGATGGGGTAATAGAAGACATTCCGGTGTCCCTAGACTCTTGGGAGTACCCTGTGGATTTCATGATCCTGACACCCAAGAATAATATAGGAGGCCATCCTGTTATACTAGGAAGACCTTGGTTGGCTACAGCTGATGCTTTTATTAGTTGTAGGTCCGGTGATATGTATATTTCTGATGGTAGTTCAACTAAGAGATTCACTTTATATCCTCTAGCTAGGACAATTACAGATCTAGATGACACTCAATGGATAGAGGATGAAGAAGATTTACAACCACTCTTCACAATTTCAGAAATTAGTGAAGATAATCAAATTCTGAATACTCTAGAAAACTTTGAATCCTCTCCGTAACACAAATATGAATCATTTCAAGAGGGATCCAATATTGAGTTTTTGTCATCTAGGCAGATGTCTCTTCATTCTATGGACAAATTTGGCAGCTCTACAAGTGAAATTTTTCCAGGCAAAACTTTGAACATAAACAAGAAACTAGAGAAATTTCAACAAGAAGAGTTAGTCAAAGTATTACAGAGACATTCTTCTGCTTATGCATGGGAATACACTGACATGAAAGGGATAAGCCCCAAGACTTGTACTCATCACATCTATATAGAGGCAAATTGCAAACCAATCAGACAGCCTCAAAGACGGATGAATCCAAATCTTAGAGAAATTGTTAAAGAAGAATTGCAAAAATTGTTAAATGTTAATTTTATCTATCCTATTTCAGATAGTCAGTGGGTTTCTCCTTTGGTAATTGTGCCAAAGAAAAATGGAAAATGGAGGGTGTGTGTTGACTACCGAGAACTAAATAAAGCTACTCTTAAAGACCATTTTGCCTTACCTTTCATAGATCAAGTATTAGATACATTAGCTGGCAAAAAGTACTTCTCATTCCTAGATGGGTTTAGTGGTTACAATCAAATCCAAGTAGCACTTGAAGATCAAGACAAAACCACATTCACCTGTCCTTGGAGTACCTATGCTTACCGAGTATTGCCATTTGGATTATGCAATGCACCTGCAACATTCCAAAGGGCAGTATTAGGAATTTTTTTGGATCTAATACATGACTATGTAGAGGTGTACATGGATGATTTCACAGTTTACGGGAACACATTTGAAGAGGCTTTAGAAAACTTGGAAAAAGTCTTAAAAAGATGTCAAGAAGCAAACCTTTCACTTAGTCATGAAAAATGTTTTATGATATTTACTGAAGGTATTGTTTTAGGGCACCACATTTCAGGGGATGGGATTAGAGTTGATGAGGCAAAAGTTGAAGTCATTTCTAACCTATCCATTCCAAGTTGTCAAAGAGATGTTAGAAGTTTTCTAGGATTTACAGGGTATTATCAGAGATTTATAGAAAACTTTACCAAGATAGCATCTCCACTCTTCAAATTACTTACCAAAGATTGTGAATTCAAGTGGACTTCTGATTGCTAGTTAGCTTTTGAAACCCTGAAAACCAAAATTTCTGAAGCACCTATAATTAGGGGACCTAACTGGAAGTTACCTTTTCATATCTCCACAGATGCCTCCGATACAGCTCTAGGAGTAGTATTGGGGCAGAAAGACTTGATTCCCTATGCCATTTATTATACCAGTAAAAATTTGACTCCTGCAGAGTTAAACTATACTGTAACTAAAAAAGAGTTTTTAGCTATTGTTCATGCCATAAACAAATTTAGACACTATATAACAGGCTATGAAACTTTTGTTCACACTGATCATTCTGCAATTAGATACTTAATGAACAAATCAATTACTAATGGCAGAGTCATAAGATGGTTATTTCTCTTACAAGAATTCAACATTACCATTCTAGATAGGCCTGGAAAACAAAACACAGTAGCTGATTTCCTATCTAGACTCCAAAATATCAAAGATGACACTCCGGTTGAAGATCAATTTCCTGATGAATATCTTTTTGCAATCTCTACTCAAACTCCATGGTTTGCTGATATTGCTAATTATTTAGTTTCGGGAAAATTTCCTTCAATTATGAATGCAAGGGATAAAAGAAAAATCATTAATGATAGTGCAAAATATTCATGGGTCGCTAATGAGTTGTACAAGACAGGTCCAGATTTGATCATTAGAAGGTGTGTTCGTGAAGATGAGATGCCTGAGATTCTCAAGGCATGTCATGATGAACCTTGTGGCAGACACTTTGCAGATAAGAGGACAGCCTATAATATCCTTAATTTAGGATATTATTGGCCATATTTGTTTAAAGATGCTAAAGAGTATGTCAAAAGGTGTGACAGTTGCCAAAGGGTAGGGAAACCTTCTCCTTCAGGTGAGATGCCATTACAACCTCAGGTACACATTGAACCTTTTGAAAAGTGGGCTTTGGATTTTGTAGGACCTATTAGTCCTCCATCAAGACAAAAGAAATACATATTAGTTTGCACTGATTATGTTACTAAGTGGGTATAAGCTAAACCATTACTTGTTGCTAATGAATCATCTGTAGTTACTTTTCTTTTTGAGGATATTTTTACTCGTTTTGGTGTCCCAAGGGAAATTGTTACAGATCAAGGAGCTCAATTTACATCAAGGCTAGTGGAGCAAATGATGAAGAAGTACAAAATCAGACATAGAAAATCTACTCCTTATCATCCACAAGCAAATGGTCAAGTGGAATCTACTAATAAGGTCATTGAAGGAATCCTAACAAAGACTGTCCATTTACATAGAAGAGATTGGGTAGATAGGCTTCTTGAAGCCTTGTGGGCCTATAGAACTACATGGAGAAACACAATAGGCCATACTCCTTATGAACAAGGTGTGACAGTTGCCAAAGGGTAGGGAAACCTTCTCCTTCAGGTGAGATGCCATTACAACCTCAGGTACACATTGAACTTTTTGAAAAATGGGCTTTGGATTTTGTAGGACCTATTAGTCCTCCATCAAGACAAAAGAAATATATATTAGTTTGCACTGATTATGTTACTAAATGGGTAGAAGCTAAACCATTACTTGTTGCTAATGAATCATCTGTAGTTAATTTTCTTTTTGAGGATATTTTTTACTCGTTTTGGTGTCCCAAGGGAAATTGTTACAGATCAAGGAGCTCAATTTACATCAAGGCTAGTGGAGCAAATGATGGAGAGGTACAAAATCAGGCATAGAAAATCTACTCCTTATCATCCACAAGCAAATGGTCAAGTGGAATATACTAATAAGGTCATTGAAGGAATCCTAACAAAGATTGTTCATTTACATAGAAGAGATTGGGTAGATAGGCTTCCTGAAGCCTTGTGGGCCTATAGAACTACATGGAGAAACACAACAGGCCATACTTCTTATGAGCTTGTTTATGGAAAGAAAGTTTTGTTTCCCATAGAGTTCCAAATTCAAACTTTCAAAATGGCAGTTCAGCTAGGACTTGATTTGACGGAGGCACAAAAGCATAGACTGGAGCAAATTAATGAATTGGATGAGATCAGACAAGATGCAGTTCAGAAAACAAGTCTAGTCCAACAGCAAAGGGCTAGATGGCATGACAAGTACATCAATGAGAAGAAATTCAAAGAGGGTGACTAGGCTCTCTTGTTTGATTCAAAATTCAAGGATTTTCAAGGTAAATTTCAGACACATTGGCTTGGGCCATATGAAGTTGTTGAAATTTTTGATAATGGGGCAGTAAAAATCAGAACTATAGATGAAGAAAAGGTCACTTTTCTTGTGAATGGGCATAGATTGAAGCTATATCACAAACCACTCTCAAGAGAAGAATTTGTCAAGAAGTTCCAAGAAAGCAGTGATGTGAAGTTAATGAAGAAGAATCTCTCTTCTTCATCAACTTGATTAAATTTTCTGAAGCATTTCTCTTTGAAAAAAATAAAAAATAAAAATAAAAATAAAAATAAAGGTATAAACATGAAAACCAATCATTGATTGGCATGTTTATACAGAAAAGATAGGGTGAAAATCAGAGTCTCTCTGACACTCTAACTTTTCCCATTTTTGTTTTTACAAGCAGCTGTTACAAAAAAAAAAAATCATAAGTTCAGATCCATAGTGCTTATGATCCATCTCATTTCATTTCATTCCATTCACTTATCCATCCATACTCCATTTCATTCACTCATGTTCCACTTCATTTCATGTTTCATTCATCTCATTCCATCCTCCATCCATCTCATTTCCATGTCAAAATTTCAAGTTTGATGTCTTGTTGTAAATGAATAAAACATGTCAAGGATTGCAGGGAAGTTCTTATGTTCTTTCACTCCATTTCATAAACTGAATCCATTCCATTTCATCATCCACTTCATACATATCATAACTCATCATCCATCTTCATTCATACCATATAACATTTCACCAATATTCCAAAAACACTCCATTCCGTGATTAAAATGCTCTACAGGAACATTCTGCAGCTCAACAGACATTCTGCAGCTGATCAGCCTTTCTGCAGCCAGACAGTCTTTCCGCAGCTACAAACCCTGAAGGCATCAATCAGCAAACATTAGAATTGCAACAAAATGACCCAGTGTATCCATGAATCAAAAGCATCAAAGAAGAATTATGAAGACTCTTCCAAAGGTGAACAAAGAAGACAAAGACTACAAAAAAAATAAAAAATAAAAATCAAATGAAAGGCAGAGGTAACAAGTTTAAATTATAATGGCATTTCATAAAAGTTTAGCATAGTTTTAGTTATGGATTGTTCGAAAAGGTTGTTTTAATTATTTTTATTGATCAAGACCAATAAACCCTCCACAGACTTTGGATTAAAATCTCTCATTTCAAATTCCATATCCGATATCATTTAAGCGGTTAAAATGGTCGAGGTATTTGAATTCTTCACGTCTCTTAACCAAATCATTCAATGATGATTCTCTTTGCCGTTGTAAAAATCTCCGCCGTCTCTTCAATCATTAATTCGTTCCCTCCACCTCACTCCACTACTCCATTCCGTGACCACTGCCATCACTCCATTCTGTAGCTGGCATTTCATTCCGTAGACAGAGATATTCTTATCACCGAGAGCATAGCAAAAGGATATCATTTTTAATATCAAAGCATTATCACTGTAAACGCAGAGGTATAGCATTGAGCATTATCATTGTAAACGCAGAGCAGAGCAAAAGGGTAAACTCAGAGGTATAGTAGCGTGAGAATTTGAAGCCATTTGATTCCGTGGGCAGACAAAGTATCACTGTGGGCAGAGGTTGAGCATTATCACTATAAACACAGAGGTATAGCAGAGAAGAATTTGAAGCCATTTGTTACCAAGAGACAGAGATATAGTAGTATGGGAATTTGAAGCTATTTGCCACCGAGAGACAGAGTTATAGTAGTGTGGGAAATTTGAAGCCATTTGTCACTGTCAAACAGAGGCATATCAGTCCAAAGTTCCATTGTCAACAGAAGCATACCAGTCCGAAGTTTTGAAGCTGTTTCCATTATCAACCAAAGGTATATCAGATCGAAGTTTGAAGTTGTTGTCACTATCAATCAGAGGTATGTCATTCCGAAGTTTGAAGCCATTTTCATTAAAAACTTGAAGCCATTTCAATTCGAAGGTAAAAGCTATTGTTTCTATGGGTAGAATAGTGTTAATCTGAACATTGAAGAAGCAATTATGGGTTTCATTGTAAGAACTGAACCAGTGGGTTCAAAATATTTAGAAGGCTACCCTCAATGCAAAGAAATGTTGCAACAGATAGGATGGCTTCAATTTTTGGAGAAATTTAATGGCTTCCACAAGGAATTCACTAAAACATTTGCAAGATCATTTCAAGGAACTGAAGTTGAAGTGGGAGATGTCAAGTTCACTGTCACTGAAGTTTTCATTGCAAAAGCTACAGGGTTGCTCAGAAATGGAGAGAGATGGTTCAAAAACAGAGAATTCCACAATGAATCCTGGAAACAAATTCTAAAATCACCAGGTATGGATGTCACTGTATTTAAGAAAGGAATTCCAAGTTCTGCATTGAAAAATAAATGGAAGTTCTGCATTGAAAAATAAATGGAGAAACATACTACTTCTTCTGCAAAAATTTATTACATGTGAGGGTAGATATGGTACATTTTATGTCTACCACATTAGATTGATAATGCATTTTCTGGGGGAAGACTTAAACCTACCTTATTTCTTGCTTCAAAGCTTGAAAAAGATGGCTTCCTGTGTTCAAAGAAGGGTTCAATTTTTAGAGACAACTTTATATCATCATGGTTTGGTTAAAATTTTGATTGAACATCATTTAACCAAAACAAATGATACATGGGACAATTTCTTGACAAGAAATCATTTTGAAGAGCCAAAACAACCCTCACCTGAACCACAGCCTACAAAGAGAAGCAGGAAATGGAGGGCTTCAAAAGTTGAAACTGATAAAACAGTCCAAGAAAGTAGTGAGGAAATCATTTCAGAGAAGTTGACTCAAATCAAGAGACAGCTTAAGGAAGAAAATGTAATCAGGAAATCTGCCATAAAGAAAGGAGAGGGACCTTCTCAGCCTAGAAGAAGCCACAGACTAAAGGGGAAACTGAAGAAAACACTAATCAAACAAACAGGGGTAATTAATATAGAATATGAAGAAACATCCATTGAAGAAGATGTTGAAGAGGATTTTAATGAAGGAACCCCTGAAATTGACCCTGCTCAACAAGAAATTTATGACTATGTGGAAACTTTGGAAAGGAGAGCTTCAGAAAGCAAGGAGAGAACCCCCAGTCCTCCACTGTCTGAAATAGATGTATTAAGAAGGGATAGGTATGAGTTGGAAATACTTAATAGACACATCAAAAATGAGAATGAAATTCTCAAGGATCAAGTCAAGCTCAAAATTGATATGAACTCAACCTTATCCCTACATATAGACAAAGTGGAAAAGACCAATGACAAGTTGAAGAAGAGGAACAAAAAGTTAATCAGGGCACTTACCAACCTAAGGTTCAAACTTGTTATCAGAAAACCCAGAAGACCTTTAGCTTCCAGACAAAGGAGAAGAAGAGGATTAGATGTTCTTGCAGAAGCCTCTGAGTTCATAGGATAATTTGCATGAGGACATGCAAAGAGACAGCAGTGGGGGTATGTTGAGCCTCAAAATTGTGCTTTCTTTCATTCCATTTTACCTCATTTTCCTTTGTCGATTGCTGTCCTAGACCCAACTGATCAATTAATATAGTTAAAATTAATTTTAGAATGATTTACATGACTGACTTGCTAATTTTTGTGATTTTTTCCATTGTAAAGCATTTTGACCGGAACTAGCTGCAGAATGCAGACATTCCATAGCTAACCGGCGATTCTGCAGCTATCTTCACGTTTGAGTATGTTCCAGGTGGCCTCTCAAGAAAAACCGCATATGGGCATAATCCACGTCATGTCTACATGGTTCGTTGCTCATCATGGAGGAAGAAACGAATTCTGGGTATGGCTTTGGAACGTGGGAACACATTTAGGAAAGTGGACTTCTATTAGGACTGTCTCAGTCCAGATGTCTTTTTCCTTTTCACGCAGCCACTTCAAGAGTCCTAATGTGATTCCGATAAGGAAAGACAATGTTCCTGAAGTTGTTGCAAGTTTGTTATTTACATTTGTTATATAAACACTTGGGAAACCGAGAGCTAGGCTAGATTTTATGCTAGATTTTGCTTAGATTCTGTGCTACATTTCTGAAGACGCAGAGTGCTCTGTTCAAGTTATTTCACTTTTAATGAAGCAGACAGTGTTGTTTTGAAAGCATTGATTTGATTTGGAGTTAGATTCCGTCAGGTGGTAGAGGGCCCCTGCCTCTTGCACGGATTTATTTGCGTAATTTAGATAAGTATTCTAGCTGCCTTTACGTTTCTGAAGTTGAATTTGTAGTTGTTTTTATTAACTACTGTAGTTATACTCATTCTAACTCTTCCACAAGAAGAAGCTCTTCCAAAAGATTATAATGATGAATGGGAAATGGCTATAGTATTGTAGGATTAGAAGTTGAATTTGTAGTTGTTTTAATTAGCTACTGTAGTTATACTCATTCTAACTCTTCCACAAGAAGAAGCTCTTCCAAAAGATTATAATGATGAATGGGAAATGGCTATAGTATTGTAGGGCTTAATTGTAGTCTCTTTTATTCACCATCACAGTTATACTTATGCTCAGCACTCTTCCACAAGAAGAAACTCTTCCAAGAAATCTTTATACTGTCTTAAGCATGATTGTGATCTTGAATGTTTTAGTTGTGTGTTTGCACTAAGTACCATCGATGTTCTTGCTCTTAAACTCTTGCCCAAAATATCATAATGACGAGTAGGAGATGGATATGATAGCTTATTTTTTCATTGCTTTCAGTCTTTTTGCTTGCATTTGCACTCAGTTACACAGTCAGAATTGTTCTAAAATCTCTTCCAAAAGAAGGAACTCTTCCAAAATATCAATAATGATGGACAAACAGACTGTATAATTCCATAGAATAATGCATGGTAACTTAGTTAGGATACTCCGGAGTTTAATTGCACTTACTTCATGCTCAGTTGTTCTGTTTTAAGTTTTATAATGACTTGTAGTTTAACACTGTTTTAGGATAGTGACATTTTAGGTTTGATTGTAGCTCAACTCATTGCATTTGCACTCCATATTCAGTTGTCAGTCACTGCATACTAGATTACTTCAGTTGTTAAACTTAACAAAACAACCTTCATTATTCACAAATATCTTCTTGTTCTAAAATCCATAATTGATTCATCACCATATGAAAAGAAGACAATATCATTTTAAGGCCTGAAGTACCTCTGCAATTTCCTTATCATTTCATAAACAGAATCCCCCCTCAAAAGACTACTTTGAAAAGAAATCAATAACTCTCGAGTAAGGTTTTGTGACATTCAATTGAATTGCATAATAGAGTTAGAAAACTAGTCCTAGAATAGAAGATCTTATGATGATATCAATGTTTTATTCCAAACATACTTCAACAAATCTCTAACCAAGGATAAAATGCTGCATCATTATAAATTAGTTGTTTAAACTATTTAGTTAGGAATATTTGCATGTTTAGTTGATCATTTCTCAAGTTGAGTTTATGTTTTTAATCATTTCCTTAGAAGTCATTATCAAGCTCTGTTTTTGCTTAGTCATAGTTTAGATTTGATTCTACTTCAGTGTTTGCAATTGCATTTGTCATTTGTCATCAATCAATTAGGTCTCACTCTGTTTTTAATCATTAGCTTCCTTCCATCAGTTTTCTAGTCATTTTTCTTGTGAACATAAAATCACCAAAAGACCAAAAACATCATAAATCATCACAAAAGACAAAAAACATCACAAAACACTACACACAACGCATTAAGAAACAAGCACCTAGGTACATACAGTACACTTCACTTCAGCAGTTTACCAACCCTGGTTGACAATTAAATGAGCTCAGTTTAGGAGACTAGATTGAGACCAAACACTTCCTCTACAAAAGCATAGACAAGATGTCCTCCCTTGTTCAAAAGAGACCTTCTGCTCAACAAAAAGCTAGTCTTTTCCATCATTCTCTCATCAAAATCATCATCCTTCACCAGCTTGAAAAGAAAGGAGTGTCTTGGGAGACTTTCATTTCTCATCCAGATTTTTCCATTGCCTCTTCATCTCATGGCCCATCTCACATATCCTCCTCACCCTACACTCACTATGTCTCTCCTTCACCAAGTCAAGCTACTCCTCAAAAGCGAGAATCTCCTATGATTGATAGTGAAAAAGAGCAGTCTCATGAAAGCATGCATGAAATTAGTGATGGTGAGGAACAAAGGGACACTAAGCAAAGTAGGGAGCATGAACCAGGTAACAAACCATAGGGCAGTGGCCATGAGTATACTATTGATGGTGAAGAAAACTCACCAAAGGATAAGGAAGTCGGTGGCACTCAACAAATTAGTGAGGATGAAGAGCAAATCAGACCTAAACAGAGCAGTGAAAATGAGGAAGGGAATAGTGATGATGAAGAGCAGCACTATAGTGATGATGAAGAGTAAAGTGAATATGTTGAAATCAATGATGAGGAACACCACAGTCCTCAACAAAGTCATGAAACCAATCAAAGAGACAGTTAAAAAAGTGCCTCCCAACAAAATAGTGACCATAATGGCAGCCCACACATAGAGTCTAAGGAGAACAGTGAGGGAGGTGACGGCATGAAAAATGACAATGAAGACAGTCCCAACGAAGACAGTCCTAATGAATGCAGCCCTAAACAAATTCAAGATAGTAAGGAGGGAAAACAAGGCATTCCACAGACAGGCAATGAAGGCAGTCAAACAGCAAAAAGAGACGATAAAGCTGACAGCCCCAAACAAACTCAAAACAGTAAGGAAAACAGTGAACAGGGAAGCAAAGCAAGTAATGATGGAGGCAGCAGGGTAAATGACCAATTTGAGCAAGTGCTAGTGATAAAACCTCCTCTCTCTTCTCCTCAACATAGCCAAGAACATGTGCTTGCTGCCTCTCCTAGGCAAGGTGCCATGATTCATTCCTCAGAAGCACCAAAGGCTAAAAACACCAGATCTGCAAAGAATAAAATCACTCTAGCAGTGACTAGCAATGTCACTAGGGTGCTAAGAAGTAGAGGCAAACTACCTAAGAAGAGTATTGTTGAATTTCCAAAGAGAAAAAGAGCAAATAAGTTTATCCAAAGCAAGGGCAAAGAAAAAGTTGAACAGCAGGAGAGTAGTCATGAAAAAGAAAGGGATTTTGACATCATACAAATAGACAGTGATGCTGGAGATGATAAAGCTAGAATTCTTGAGTCACTTTTGCAAAACAGAGAAGCCCAAATACATGACTTGGAAACTGATCTAGAAAGGTCAAAGGACCTCATACATTTTCTACAAATGCAAAATAAACAAATGAGTGGGAAAATGGCAATTTATGATGCCCGAGCATTCAAATACCAAAGGGAAGCATACAAAGCACAAGTCAAGCTTGAAGAGTATATGGGAAAATTTGATTATATTGAGGAATAAGAGTAGTCAGTAAGAAAAAGGCCTAAGACTATGGGTCTACGGAAAGCTTTGGAGAAACAGAAGAAGGAAGAAGCAACCGTTGTTCGATCTTATCCTCTCACACAATTGCTTGCCCAAGAAATAGAAAATGATAAAGAATCATGGCTTGAAAGAGCCAAAAATAATTTGGAGGATAAATTAGAGAAGGCAAACAAAGACTTGGGTTTGCAAAGGAGGATGACTGGGCACTACAAGAAATTGAACCAATTTGCCCGGAGAAAACTCAAACTTGCTCAAGAAAGGCTCAAAACTGCCTGAAGGAGGCGCCCGGTGAAAAAAGTGGAGAAAGAAATATCTAGGCTTGAATCCTGGCTTCAGCTTCCTTGCATGATTCTAATAACCCATAAGGGGCTTGCTCGCCAAAATTGAGCAAATTTTGACATGATCTTGTTTTTTGTGTTTTTTGGCCCTAATTACACATTTTTCTAAGCGATTCCATGTGTGCTAGGACCATCCTCAGCTCATGAAAGTAATTTTTTTGGATGTATTAAATTTTTTTGCAGCTACTCACAAATTTTCATATCAAAAGGAGGTTTTTTGGTCCCCCAAAGAGGCAAAAATCAATCAAAATTCACCTTTCTGCCTCACATATCAGCAGATGAGACCCTCCTGGGTTTTTTCACTCATTCCACCTTTTGACAGACTTCTATGGATCATTTTTGGAAAACTCAAGTAGTTCCAAAAAACTAGACATCTAGGGCTTTCCAACGAGCTATCACGAGCCTCGTTTTGACATCGGGAAGTCCCTCAAAAGTTATCTACAAAACAGGCTTATTTCTACTGCTACGCTCCTGTAGCATTTTGGCTAAAAAACAGTTTTCTGAATATGATCATCCAAATGTGCGTTTAGCTATTTTTAACTCCATGTCAGAGATTAAAAGTCAATTTTCTTTCTATTATTAGCTTAAATATATATTTTTGAAGATATTTTGTGCCTTGGGCTTCGCAAAGCCTCAAGGACAAAATCAAATATTTGTATTAGGCCAATGGCCTTCTAGATGCTCTAGGAGGGTTTCTTTCTCTTTGGCCTATATAATCCAAGAGAATTCATTGTAACTAGAGGCTGAACTTGATGTTATAGAGCAATACATAGCATTAAAAGCTTTGAATAAATACTTTGTCTCATGAAGTGGATAATCTCTTGCTTGACTTGGATGGTGGAGGAGGATTGTTTGTAGGATTCCATGGCTTGGTGAATGGTATTGTGTTCCTTATCTGTTATTTTTCCTTAGTTTATCATACATGTTTTCATGCTTCTTGCTTGCTGTAGGTCAGTAAAGAATAGATTTTAGACATGTCCATGGAGGCACCTCAAGTTTCCTGATTCATTGCAGCTTCTATGTTTTCATCTTTCTTGGTTATGTCAAAGAATTCTTAACTGCTCTTTGGTACCCTAAGAAATTTTTATCAGTTTCATTAATGGTTATTATGTATGTTGTCTAGTATGATTCACGATATGCCCTGATTACTCATAGCTAACCAAAACTCCATCTCTGAAGTATTGGTATTCTAGTTAAGTCAAAGAGGTCTTGTTTCGATCTTTCCCTTTGCCCATGCTTTGCAGTATTATTTCAAATTTCCAATAACTCAAAATATGATGTTTAGGAGTTCCCTCTTCATAGATTGAGTTGTTTTTCTATCTTATTTGTTTTCCCAAAAGTCTGAAGGTGATTTTCCCAAAGTTAGAGGGTCTTATACTTCTATGTATCGCCTGATTATTTATTTTCTGCATCTACCAGTTTGAGTTTCATTTATACTGATTAATGGTTAGCCTTACCACATGGATGTTTGATGTTTAACTGTTTATGCTTAAAACCTCTTTTTCTTTCACAAACTTAGTGTCCATCTCATTTCATTTTCACCCAAAGAATCCATTTATCTCGACCAAATTGGCCCTGCAAAATAACTTTTCCACCATTTGAGATAGTCTCAACCTTTTCGACCCCATAGCCCAGTTGATCTGACAAAATTTTATCTATTTATCCTTTGATCAGTTCCCCCTCAAAAAACTTAAAACAAACCAAAACATACTTAACAACTAGCCTAAAATCTAATATACAGAAGCAAACAAGTTCATATCCTGTGCATAATAGAGACAACCCTCCCTGAGTCTAGGAAGGCTAGGTCCTAGGGCTCCAAAGCTTGGTCTGATCTTACCCTGTCATTTGGTTTACCAATCTTCCAAATCACGGGACCCTAACATAATGGCGATCACGGTGGGACTTTTCTGAGTTCATATTAATCTTAATATCTTTGAAGAATCACAGAAAACCCCTGTCAAACTGAGCATGCTATTCTATTGATCCATCCCACCGCTCTCTAACATAATGGCGATCACGGTGGGACTCTGAGTAATAAACAAACTTAGACTTCCCTAAACATTTCAGCATCCCTTAAGAAGACTATCTTGTCGATTTATCCCACTGCTCACTATAACATAATGGCGATCACGGTGGGACCTTGAGTCAAAACATCCTAGGTATCCCTTAGGAACTCTCAAAGTCTCAGTCAAACTTAGAAAACTTAAGTGTTGTCTGAAGAGTAGAAACTAGCTCTTTCACCATCTTAGCAAAATGATGATTCAACTATAGAACCTGAAACATGACTAGCCATCCTAGAAATAAAAATCACTCATGCCTTAGTTGGATTCAAGAAATTATTGTTCTTATGTATAACTATGTTCTATCCTACTTTGAGCCTGATCAAGAATACACTGATGAGATCTACATTGATCATTGGGAAGATCTCAAACCTCGAAAAGCTAAGCCTCAAATTTCAGACCATGAGCAGACTTATACACCTGTGCTTATCCCAGATTCACCTATGGAAAACCTAGTGAAACATGAGCCTCATGCTACCTTTCCCACTCTGGTTGAAACCTAAAACAATCATGAATCTCTTTTTACACTACCTATATCCACAAAGGTCCCAGAAAGATACAAGCCTCTAGTTTTACCTCCCATCTTCTGAGCCCTCCCTGCAAATCTTCAAAATAAATTACCTAGATTTGATGGAGAAAGCTCAAAATTCACCGCTAAAGAGCACATCCAAAATCTTGAGAATTTACTTGACCTTTTTTAAATAGAAGAAGATGATGTGCGTATTAGAATGTTTGCCTTATCATTACAAGGAAAAATTAAGAGTTGGTTTAAGGACCTTCCAGCTGCATGCATTACCAATTTTCATCAGTTCACCCAAATCTTCCTAGATAGGTGGGTGGTCATGGGTAATAAAGTTCTCATCATAGAGGAATACAATCATTTAAAAAGACAACCAAGAGAGACAATACAAGACTTTTCAGCCAGGTTCAATAAAGTATACCATGCAATGCCTGCTAACATAAAGCCACCCCTCGGATGGGCTCTCTTACACTACCCAAGTTCTTTTGACCCAGAGATGGTTTCTAGATAAAAGAAAGAGATCCTTTGACCCTGGAAGAAATGAAAAGGATAGAATTTGATTTGGAATTCAACATACTAAATAGGGAGGCACAAATAAGAATAATAGAGAAAGACAAAACAAATCAAGAGAGACCAATCTCTTCAGAGGCAAAGTTGGAAAAATTGATATATACATTCAGCAAACTGATGCATCTACATGACAGGAAAAGAGAAAGACACAAAGTTAAGGTTATTGCTGCTTATTCAAACCAACCTACACTTTTTCCCCGGGAAAAACATAATCAACCATTACAAGACAAGAGTAACAAACAAAATGTGCCTAATGAGCAAGTTGCAAATAAAAACATAGAGGAACGCTCTGAAGAATCAATCAGCCATCTTGAAATCACAGAATCTGAAATGAAAGAAAAATAAAAACCTATAGGATCTCTACCTTTATGCTTTGAGTCATTTCAGATCATACAAGAAAATTGGCCTCCCGAAAATCTATCAGAAGCAACTCATGAATTACATGCTAACTATCCCGAACATCACGAAGAGTTGGTTGAAGATGAAAACAATCAAGAAATGAAAGAGAACCCACAAGATCTCTCTAAAGGCACAAGTGATGATTCATCATCTCTCGTAGGTGAGGCCCAAAAAGACATTCATCCTCTTTATTGTAGTTATATCCAAAGAGTGATAAAAATGCCTCCCTTTTTAATTGAAGAGGAGATAGATCAACTCATAAACATGCAGACAACCTCTAAAACTTCATATGACCAAAAATTTCTGATCATTCTCCTGCTAATATTGCATACCATAAGTCAAAAAATAGATTTGTAAATCAATTTGAAGAGAAACAATTTGATAGTCCAATATGTATGGTTGGTGACATTAATTATATTGATGATTCTCCAAGGTTTGATCAATATGTTGATAATGATGATGATTTCCAAACAGAAGCTAACTTTTCAGAGTACTCAGCACTTGATTTTTGGGAGGAAGCTCAGTTTCATCAACTTGAGGAAGGTAACCAACCAATACATAGTAGCTATGACAGTGATGAGGAAAGCTCAGTAAATTTGGAAGCAAATGAAGGCTTGAAAATTGATGATCACGAGAAATTTGTTGCTCTTATTTCTCGGGAAGATTTGTTGCCAAAGAGTATCCCTACTCATCAACATGGTGACCTTCACACAGATTTCAGTCCACTTAATCAGAACACATCAACTTGGCAAAAAGACTACACTACAATATATGATGAGTCTAACAGTTCAAGTGATCATGAGCAAGGGGAAGAGTTTCTTTCCCAAGAGAGTCCCAAACATAGCCAAGTGGAAGAAAGAGTAGTCCTAAATGAAGCTTATATATCAAATCCTCTAGATCAGGTATTATTCCAAGATCCATTTGTTGTTTTCCTTGAGAAATCTGAAGGAGGAGTGTGTTCTACCATGAACAGTTTGTTGCAAAGTATGAGAAAATTTTTAAGCAGTACTGTCCGAAAACAAGTGAAGTGGAAGTGGCCTTTTGATTTCTTCAACATCATGAAAGAACTGAACCAATATCACCTATGCAATCATCTACTTGACTGGTTACATTGGAAAAGAGAGTTCACCAAATAAATGTCTATCACGTATAAGTTAGATTAGGGTAGAATAGATAGGCATGCAAATTAGGCTCAGCCCCATGAGCATCTTTCTTTTAGTTTGTTTTGTAAAAAATAGAAAACACAAAAACAATAGGAAAAGTAGAAAAAGAGGGTAGTTTCTAAAGCGACGGTACATCCCCATACCCAAAAAATAGTCATGCTAAAAGTGCGCAAGTCTAAATGCCACTACTAGTGCTCAAAAGATGTCTTGTTCAGTTATCTATCCTAATCATAACTGGACATGTTTTAAATTGACTGCTGATAAGTTAGTGAAAGAAGTGATAGTCAAATTATGTGAGCTTGACTTATCAATGAAATTAGATTAGGAAAAGATACTGGTTCCACACACTCAAAACAGAACCAAAGAGGAAAACAGAGATGGAAAAAAAACTATTTATCCTAGCCCTGATTTTTCTAAATCTCATTTTTGTGCAAAAATAATATTTGTGTGCAACTTGTCTTTTATGCCACAAACACATGGCAAATTAGACCGTCTAATCCTGATTTGGTCACTTTTCAATTTCATGTTTTAGTTTAGAGAATGAAATCCTGTCAAATAGCTTAATCTTGACAGCCGATCTAGCGTAGGTAGAGAATCAAAGGATTTCATCAGTTTAATTTGAACTCCCAGAGGATATAAGGGTAGAATTAGATAGTTTTTATTTTTTCAAAATAATCATGTCAAAGGGTTGCTAGTCCAAATGCACCTAAAGAAGAAAAAATTCTAAGAAACAATAGTTGGGTAGGTAGAGATGACATTGATGCTAATCATGCTGTAAATTTTTCAGAAAAGCATCCTTTTTAGAAGTAGCATCAAGAAAGAGAGAAATTTGCGCCAATGAATAAGGCACTAGTCTTCACAAGCCAGAGATCTACAATTCTGGACACCTCCTGAAAGGGAGCTGCCCTACCCAAATGGAGCCACTGTTAGTCATCAGTACTTTTACCTGTTTTGATGACTAGATTCCTTGGCTAAGTTTTCTAGAAGCTAATCTAAATCTATCAATTTGTCATCTAGAAAACACCTCAAACAAATTTTTTTCTTCTTACCCCTCTCCTTCAGCCTATAATGAAAAAAACCCTTCAGTTTCCCTACCTATCACTATTCAGCAAAACCTCCCTGTCTATAGCTATTATAATTTTGTCTCTCTACCATCAAAATCCTTTGTTTTTCATGCAACTCACTGTCCAACATTTAACAAAGTGTCTACCCCTCTCTCACTGATCACTTTGTCATGTGATAACCTACTCATGCCCAAGAAGCCATTCAAAATCCATGACAAAGTATGTAGGTCTAAGTGGTGGTGTTTTAGGGAAAATTCCTTGGCGAGACTGTTTTAAGCCAAAAACTTTGTCTTCAATATCAGTCAGCCATTAGGTCTTGTTATTTGCCAAAGCAAAACCCTTGTCTATCCCTAGGTCACGCACCATCAAAGAGGTCACTTTTTTTTGTTTCTAGCAAGGCTCGGGAATGTTCAAATCAAGAAAAGAGAAGGAGTTTTCCCTGTCTAAAGAAATATGATTAGATCAGGCATGATCCCCATGAAACATCAAAGAAGCCCTTCAAACTTCAAAAGCATCTGTTTTTACATCTCTGCAGGGATGTACTGGTTGATGAAACTAAGCAAAGTGTGAGAAAAAAAAGCACCTCAGGAGAAAGTTTCATGCTGTGTCATTTTACTATGGAAGTCAAAGAAAGTGCAGATTGTGGCCAGTCCTACAAATCAGCCTTATACAACCAACAATGGTAGTCTTCTGGCAAAGAGAGCTTCAAAGAAATTTAGGCAACTAGGATAAGAATATAAGAAGGACAGTTGCTTCTTATACCTTATCAAAAACTAAACTTTGAATGGCAGTCACAGACAATTTCACTACCCCTAAAAACAAAGTCAAGGGAAGAGTTGTTTCAAAGATGTCTAGCAATGAGCACTCCCCATGTACCAATTGCATTGTTTACTCCCTAAAGGAAAACTTCACAATGACATAGTACAAAGCAAAGCCATATATTACACAACAAGGCACAATGTTGAGATAGATGAAGTTTCTATGTTTAAGAGGACCTCCTTCAAATAAGCAAAGGGTCAAAATTTATCAAATATTGACAATGTTTGGAAAAATTTGTCAATAATGGGCAGTTTAAGAGATAGTGTGTTTGAAAGAGTGCCTTCACTGAAAAACCAAGGCTAGAATTTTGATTAAATCAACCTCATCTAAATGGTAAAGAAGGTACACAAAGCTCTGTTTAAAAGTGACTTATGTAACCAATAGAAAGAGAAATTCACACAGGTGATTTATGTAAAAGAGGCATCTCTCATTCAGACAAGCCAATTATAGTTTTGAAATGCCTTCCACCAAATGTTGAGAGCAAGTTTCAAATGTTGAAAACAACCTTTTTCAAATAAATAGACAGAGCTTTAAAGGGGTTGAAACATGGAGTATAGGACAAGCGCCCGGAAGAGTATGTTGAAGCCTCCTTCAAAAGATAGGCAGAGGATAAGGGCACAGTCTCAGAGGGCCCAGATTTGGAACAGATAGCCTTTCTCAAAGGATAACACTATCAGATCAAAGACCTCCTTCGAGAGAAGAAAGGGCACCCCTCACAGTCCTAAAGAAGTCTCCCTTGAATGACAAGCACGGGATCTCTTTTGAATGATAAACATAGTTTGTCTAAAGAGCCACAAACAGTTTGTTCATGGACATTTTTCATTTGGTTAACAGAGGTAAAAAAGTGCCCATGCAGTTTGTCAAACATGGCCTCCTTCATAACAAGCATAGGGCCCACTTCCCACAGTTGCAGATGACCTCCTTCAAAATGAGAAGATGGTCAGGTTTCCCATTGTTAACACTGTGGTTGAAGAAAGGTGTCATTAATAGACAAGTTTGAGAGATACAGTGTTTTGAAAAAATGGCAAACACAACACTTGTTTCAAAAAAACTGTCAGAAAATACACATAGTAATGTTTGTTTTGTATCTTTCAATGAGAAGCATACTCATGGCATGAATTTCAGTCTTCAAAGGAGATACCTTTCGAAAAGGGATAAAGCAATTGGTAAAAAACAAGCCCTCAACAAAATAGAGAAAACCATTTTTCTTTACAAACACAAAGGAAAAAAGTGAGAAATCACCAAATGGAGGAAAAAGGCGTTCAAAGCATTTTAAAAAGGGCTATAAAGGCTCTCAAAGTTAAATTCCACTTTCTATTTTGCAGACGGACCGAAGAAGAATGCCCCTTTTGAACCCTGGGCAAGCAATTGGTAAGAGTTTTTAGGACGCAACGCGCTTGTAAGTTAGCGCAAAGCGCCTGTAAGCATCTTTACAAAGGCTTCTGCATGCAACGCGACATGCCTGTAGTGTCGTGCGACGCGCCTGTGCATGTCGACCAACCGGCCCGCCCGGTGTTTAGAGCGTGCCGAATGCCCAACCCGACAACACCACAGTGCGTGCAGGTTCTACACACCTGTGCACAGGAGCGTAGCACCACTCAAAAGACCTCCAACTCACCTCAAATCAAATTTTTTGCATGGTGAAATTATCTCCAAAAGCAGCCAACGCATTTTCAAGAGGTATTCCTTGTTCTCCTCGCCTAAGTTTTTGATCTTGAAAGGTGTTAAGAATAAATTTTGTTAAGAAAAACACACAGTCTAATGAAGGCAAAAAACACAGTTTATTCTAAAAACCACCATGTTTACAAAGAGGAAACAAAACAGTGATTGAGGAGGAAGGGATTATTGTCTGGTTTCAAAAGGCCTGTTTGTTAAGTAAAGAGAAAAAATCTAGTTTTTGAGAAAGAGATTGATATCAGTTGAAAGGCCTGTTTTGATTAAAAAGCCAAACATAGTTTTAAAAGAGAAAAATAGTGCTTAAAGAAGAGTTCTATTTTTGTTCATTTGAAAGACTTATTTTGATAAGAGAGTGAAGGAAAGCCTAAACAAAGCTATGCGTCCAAATAAAGTCAGCAAGGGTGGATTTCACAAAAGATTTGAGCCTGTTACAACTCAGGAAATAAATGACTCCCCTTTGGTTCTTTTCAACTTCCATGAGGTGGGCTGCCTTGATTTTTTCCAGAAAGTCTAGTAGGTCCCCAATTACCCTCCCTTAACACAGCTATTCACCCTAAGGTTGCAAGGAAAACATGTCCACCTAGCAGGTCTGGACTTTAAACTCACTCCTAGGGTTGTCTCCAAAGCAACTAAGATCCCCTATATAAAAGAAAAGTGGTTTAAACAGGCATACCTAGATCTAAATCACTACAAACCCTTCCTAAAACTAGACCATCAGGGTGCTTGCCAAGTTGTATTTCCTTTTTCTCACTTATTGAGCAGCTATGCCTCCCTCATGAGAGTTATCATGAAGTATTTCACATGTGAAGGGAGGTATTCCCGGATTTATTCCTATCACATCAGGCTTCTCATGCATTTCACAAGCACTCAGTTGCTAAATCTCCCTTTCTTCCTCTACAAAAGCATAGACAAGATGTCCTCCCTTGTTCAAAAGAGACCTCCTGCTCAGCAAAAAGCTAGTCTTTTCCATCATTCTCTCATCAAAATCATCATCCTTAACCAGCTTGAAAAGAAAGGAGTGTCTTGGGAGACTTTCATTTCTCATCCAGATTTTTCCATTACCTCTTCATCTCATGGCCAATCTCACATATCCTCCTCACCCTCCACTCACTATGTCTCTCCTTCACCAAGTCAAGCTACTCCTCAAAAGCGAGAATCTCCTATGATTGATAGTGAAAAAGAGCAGTCTCATGAAAGCAGGCATGAAATTAGTGATGATGAGGAACATAGGGACACTAAGAAAAGTAGTGAGCATGAACTAAGTGACAAACCACAAGGCAGTGGCCATGAGTATAATATTTATGGTGAAGAAAGCTCACCAAAGGATAAGGAAGTCAGTGGCACTCAAAAAATTAGTGAGGATGAAGAGCAAAGCAGCCCTAAACAGAGCAGTGGAAATGAGCAAGGGAATATTGATTATGAAGAGTAGCAGGGTAGTGATGATGAAGAGCAAAGGGAAGATGTTCAAAGCAGTGATGAGGAACACCACAGTCCTTAACAAAGTCATGAAACCAATCAAAGGGACAGTGAAAAAAGTGCCTCCCAGCAAAATAGTGACCATAATGGCAGCCCACACATAGAGTCTAAGGAGAACAGTGAGGGAGGTGATAGCATGCAAAATGACAATGAAGATAGTCCCAATGAAGACAGTCCTAATGAAGGAAGCCCTCAACAAATTCAAGACAGTAAGGAGGGTAAACAAGTCAGTCCACAGACAGGCAGTGAAGGCAGTCAAACAGCAAAAAGAGATGATAAAGGTTACAGCCCCAAAAAAACTCAAAACAGTAAGGAAAATAGTGAATAGGGAAACAAAGCAAGTAATGATGGAGGCAGCAGGGTAAAGGACCAGTTTGAGCAAGTTCTAGTGATAAAACCTCCTCCTCTTCTCACTCAACACAACTAAGAACATGTGCTTGCGCATATAACCCAAGGGAGCTGATTCATTCTCAAACACCAAAAGAGCTAAAAACACCAAATATCTGCAAAGAAGAAAATCAATCAATGACTAGTAATGTCACTAGGGTGCTAGACAAAACAAAAAAAAATCACAGGTACAAAAAAGATTAAGACACTACAAAATTCAGATAAATTTTCAGAAGAACTCAAAGTTGCTGCTGAAAGGCTCAGTGCTGAAGGAGGTGCCGGAGTGAAAAAGGAACAAAAATCTCTAGGCTTGAAATCTTGGCTTCAGGCTTCCTTGCATGATTCTAAGAACCACATAGAGTTTCTCGCCAAAATTGAAGAAAATTTTGACATGATCTGTTTTTTGTGCTTTTGGCCCCTAATTACCTTTTCTAGGAGATGCCATGTTTTCTAGGGCATCCTCGGCTCTTAGAAAGTAATTTGGATGGTAATTTATGGCATCTACTCACAGAATTTTCAGATCCCAAGAAGGGTGTTTTGATTACAAAGGAAAAGTGATCCAAGGTCACCTTTACCTTACATATCATGGATGGGCCCTCCGTTTTTCCATGGTCCAATTTTTGAAAAACTTCCAGCCCAATCGTTTGGGAAAAATCAAGTGGTACAAAACTGTACATCTGGAGCATTCAACATGACTATCAGACTCTTTTGACATTGGAAGTCCCTCAAAATTAATTTGCAAAATAGGCTTCTATGTGTTACTCTTGACTCTTGTACATTTTGGCTGAAAAGCGATTTTCTGAATATGACCATCCAAATGTACGTTTATGTTTTCTATCCATGTTGAAGTTAAAGTAAAATTTTATTTCTATTGGCAAATAAATCTTTTGAAATGTTTGTGCAGCCCAGGCTTCAAGGCCTGAGGACAAATCAAATATTTGTATTAGGAAAATGGCCTTCTAGATACTCTAGGAGGTTTCTTTCACAGCTCTATATAATCCAGGAATTCTGAAGTGCAACTTGGGCTTGAACACGATGTTGCTGAGGAAATACCGCTGTACTTATTACAAGCCTTTGAAAATGCTTTGCAATCTTATCGTGGATGATATAGCAGCTGACTTGGATGGTGGAAGGGATTGTATGCTTGGATTCCATGGCTTCTAGGGCCATGGTGATTTGGTGATTTCTTCTGTATTTGAATGGACCTGGCCCAGGCCTATGAGGATAACTACTGAGAGCCCTTTAAGGACATTTGGTTACCTTGTCTGGCATTTTATATGTGAAATAAACTTTCCCGGAGTTGGAAGGCGACCGTGGAGCTCATGAAGGTCTGACAGTGGCAATGAACTTTGCGCACAGAGTTAATGGAGATCTAACAGGAGGTGAATGAAGGAGAAGTGTTGCGTCACAGGTACATGCACACATCGTGGACATGGTAATGACAGAAGCAGAATTCCAAGAGTTTTGTTGGATAAATTGTTAAACACGAGATGGTTTTGGAGTTAGCCACAGAAAACTATCGACCTCCTATGTGGTAGAAATTTCCATTCAAAATGAGACCATTGAAGTTTCTGGAAATTGATGAGAAAGCATTCTTTACCGTGTGCGGCGGGGGTGGACATGGAGGTTCGACGTAGTCCCTACCACTATTTTGTTTGATGGTGTGTTGTAGAGATCCACTGCGGGAGGAAACCTTAGGACCAAACAATGACAGAGTGTCACGGCTACGACTCATCACAGTAGTTGAGGAGTTGAACACAAGGTACAAGAAACTGTCAAGGTAATTCAAAATCTTAACAGTGTTTCTCCCTCTCTTCCCTAATTTAAGCAGATTTTCAAGCCTCTGATTCTTTGCATCCCCTTTTATTCTGTGCTGCCATAATCCCTCGTACAATCATCACGCTGTTTAATACACCTGAAAACCTACAGTTCCTTAAAAGAACAAGGAACTGAAATACCCATAGCTACACCCAAAGGCAGAACGTTATAGGCTGTCACTTCGTCGTTAGTATCAGGGAGGATCGGAAACTGCGACATGCCACGAGCTCAGTTCAGAGAAATGAGAATCGGCCCCCAGACACTCTTGAGATACCTATATTCAACCCCTACTCATTTTTAAATATTCGTACATCTACCTCCCACTCACTAGTCATGACCTCACACATCATTCACTTCCAAAGACCATTCTTAGAACTCCATCCACTTGACCACCATTTGGACGGTCGGAAAGGAAAACAGAAATGGATACCATGAGACGGAGCTAACTCTGCCGGTACGGCATTGTGTGAGTTAACCAATACAGGTAGACAGAGCACTTTTCCAAAGGGTACTAGGTTGAGTGGATCCTTCATTGCAGTCTCACTCCCTTGCCCAGGATTTGAACCCGTTTCAAAATCCAAAGTGCTCTCTGATGAGTTATTGTCACTCAAGCATGGTAACACAACACTCCTCAACGCAACGGACAACCAACATCCTTGCAGAGCCTTCTGCTAAGTAAATATCCACGGTCAACTGCTTGGGAGAGACCACCGAACCAAGATGTCTCAGAGACGGAGAGGTAACCAGACTACAGAGTAAAAACACAACTATACATTTTCATTGTGTGGAAACCCGACAAGATGAAGGACTCCACTGCAAACCTCTGACAGAAGGTACGTGCGGCAACGGCTACAAATTCTTGTGCTTACTAAAGGCGCAATCAATTGAGAATAGAAAAGGATGAACTTACGGGAACAGGCTTGGAGAAGAGTGACGGATTTTTCTAAGGGAGCTCTATTAGCTATCATGCTCAGGATGGCCAGATACGAAATTAATTTTTCCGCTGTTTAGAGCAGTCCGTGATGTCAAGACAACATGTTTGGTCTTAACGGAAAAATCAAAGTCTAAAAACTGACACTAGCGACCAAACTGATCTTTGCCGAGACGCTCTTCCATCGTATACCATAGAAGATGCAGAGAAGCGAAACAAATGCACGGAATGTGGGAACCCGGAGCTTTCTGATCGAGGAAACCTCTGACCTTCTCAAACATGCCTCTGATATTCAACCTACGTTAGCAATGAAGAACTGACTGATCTAGAAAAGCTTCTCGCTGCGACAAATTTCAAAAGAGAATACGAGGCAACCTCGATGGCGGCTGGAACAATTTGTACTGAAAAACCGTGAAAAGTACAGGAAGTTAAGGAGTGGGAGGATTGGGAAAAGCGGTAGCTAAACGGGTCCTTCGGAAATTGGAACCAACCGATAGATCTTCTACACAGACAATGTAGAGGAAATGACGCGAGGCGGAAAAGAAAATTCATGGAGGAAATTGTTCAACAGAGTTCATCTGAGTCCGTTTGGGAGAAAAAAGACGAGAACAAATAACCACGAAACTGTACACTCCTCCTTTAGAGGACAGCATGGCCAACAACAACTCCCATTGTTTTCAGTCATTAGCGTGGCAAAGTTCTGAGTTGAGACCTGCTTGGACAAGGAGAGGAAAGGAGAAGGCGGGGACGGCCACGAAGGCTGGAGTGGATTGATGGGAAGCGAGGCGGCGGGGAAAGGACCCGACTGGGGACAGTCAGCTAGCGACCGAGGGCCTGTTTTTAGGCCTTTTTTTCCAAATAAATTGTTTGGAGTCCACCAGATGCTGGTGCATGGCGCAACCATGGTGGAAAGCGAGAGGATTTGTCATGGTTCAGAAAAGAGGCTGAAGAGCAGTGTGTTTCTGCAGAAGCAACCACGGATAACGAAGGGAGCAACAGAAAATAAACGAAGAAACGGTGGGAATTCCCAGTGATGGAAGACGCAACAAACGATTGATGAGGAAGGAAAACGCATTCGCGTTGGCAAAGACAAATAGAGCGGTGCTTGAAACACGTGGATGGTGGGGTTGGTGTATTGGAGAGCGGTCGTGAGAGCTCTGTACAATGCAGTTGTTCTGTCATTCATCACTCTATTGGTTGGTACGTTACGTGTGACCTGTTGTTGTAATCGATCTGCTAGAGTTATAAGAATGATATAAGCTATCACTGTTGCAATACAATATATGCCATCTGGGTTTGATGTTCTAAGTCTGTAATGTGTATCTTGTTAAAACCCAAATGTATTGGTCAATTCATTTTTTTTTCATCTTGAATATGTTCTGAGCAACATGCAACATAGTTAAACCCATTCAAATTATATAGTTATGTCTGTCTTGTGTAGTTGTTATTAGGAAATATCTGATATGTTCCCTACTTTCACAAAGGTCGCGGCACGTCCTGGAGTGAGACTCTGCTCTTAATTAGAGTGAAAATTTGACATTGTGGTAGAATCTTCAGAGAAGCACTTTTGGCCTCCATCCTAAACACAGGTCTTTCTCAAAATCTTCTTTCTCACCAACATATAACTATCAAACTATGTACCTCTATAAGCATTTAAAGGAAAAGCGAGGAATATAGTAAAGAAAAATGTTCAGAACAAAATTACGAATCATCATTTAAAAGAGACCAGCCTAGAGACCATTCATATGTTATTATAGCGAGAAAAATGTACATAAAATGACTGCAAATGCACTAGCAAAGAAATGTAAACCTCAATGGAACAAATCCCTCAATACAGAGGTGTTACATCCTAATAGAAGAAGTTGGAAGACCCTTACAACATTATTTATAACCTCTTGCTATAGCGGTTATTATACATTATATATAGGGCTGATGTGTGCCTCCAAAAAGAAGATCTATAATGAACATGCACTATGCAGCCTCATCTAAAGAGCCCTGGGGTTTCAACAATACCAAATGTAAGTTGTAGATCTCTGAATCTAAGACTACGGATACTAAAAAAATCTGGATATGGAAAGTATTGGCTATTGATATGATCAATAAAATAGCACTCTCAACTAGATCTCCAAGTGAAGAAAAATCCTCACTTGAAAATCGACTCTCCAAATGGGCAATGAGAATACCTAACGACTCCTCTATAAGAAATAAATGGATCTGAAAGTATTTTGCACTATAGGATCAAAATATGGATAACTGTTTGCCAAGGATACAAAAACAAACTCAATGACGCCAATATTTTCCTCAATGGAAAGAAACCTCTCCACTTTTGAAAATAAGCAATGAGATATAATATCTAAAGATCTGATACTTGCTACAACACTGCAAAACAACCAAACCCTCAATAGGATTATGCGTAGTTGAAAAGGCAAGCTGACAGCAGACCACGATGAAAATTTATTCAGAACTCCTCCAGAGCTCTCAATGGAAGGGTGGGATTCTGATGGGAACACCACAATGTGGCAATCGCTCTATCTCGGCTAAGGCAAGAGAAAGATATATCGTCTAAACATAAAAAATATGTTGAAATAACATAAATAATAACCTCAAACATGGTACATATCCTTTTATTAAATAGAATAACAGACTTGAAAGCCTCATTATCAAAAATATCACTACATTCAGCAAATGATCTCCATACTAAGCATGTGTTATCCCTGTTGATGTACTCTCCATGACAATGTTGTTGGTTGGTGAGATTTGACCTAGTCAAAGTGATGCGACCTTTACCAATTCTTAGCTAGATAGCTATAAGATTATATGTACCACATTTTCATTGATTTATTCGTTATTAAGGAGAATTATGGACCTCCTTTCCCTCTGTATTCTTTGTAAACGAGAAAAACAAGATTGAATTTGACTAGCTTATGGCTAATGGGTAGAGAATATTACTGATCCTCCATACCCAAATGTTGTACATCTCACGTGACAGAATGAAGTGTTACAAACCTCCATCATTGGTGACACCAACATGTGATAAACTATATAAAACTGAAATGCCCACCCAATCTAACTCCCTCATAAGAATTATCCCTCCAGTTATGAGAGCTAAAATAATCATCAACAAAGAGACAATGGTTCAAATGAAACAGCATGGTTTGCTAGTGTTCTCACAAACCCATCTGCTGCTGGTGAACATGGATAATCTCATCCCATGGGGCACATACATACCTCCATCCTCCTACTTATTCCAAAAATTACAAAGTACATGTAATGACCTTATGGGATCCAAAATTAATTATATACAAACATAAGATTTTGTTGCTCTCAAGGAGGTGTTCTGTGAGTACACTATTAGGGCAAACTACAGAGTAAATCTCATTGAATCAGAGGATCTTGATGTATTTAAGTGGTTTTCTACCACTTCACCCTTGCCAGAATCATCTCACCATGGCTGAAAGTGTGAGACCCTTGGTGCTTTGGGGTACACCCACAATGGTGATACAAATCTGCTTTGATCTCAAGGAGTGGACATGTTAAGGAGATTTTGGCTAATGTTGGCCATGAGATTTATATATTATATTTCTCCTCATTAGAGCTATAAACTCTATGAAACATGGTAAAGAAGAGATACATATCTTAATCAAATAGAAATATCATTTACATCAACATATTCCTTCTACCCAAAGATCCTCATAAATAAATGGGTGATTGCATATATCTATCTCCTCTGCTCCAAAGAAGAAAAGAAGTGATTTCAATTAACTCTGGAAGTTATGTTTTCTCCAAATACATGATTAATAATCTTCAAAATTTTGATAGTTCTCCTTCAGCCCCTTCCAAGTGCTTCTCATGTGTGTAAAATCTGTGGAATGTTCTGTGGCAAGAAAAGAACTCTTCATAAGCTATTTGCTGCTGTCCTTGAACTTGGAAGGCTCTAGATAGATATCATGATAATAGATTACTCTATTACCCCAGATTCGAATAACCCTCTTCTTGTATTTTGGTCATCAAGTATAAATATGTGTGAAGATCTTGAAATAATCTGCAGCGGTTAGGATTTCCAATATGGATCAATCTCCAGTGACCATGCCTTGATGATCTATCAAAGATGTCTTTCATATGGCTTCTCCTCCTTGACATCTCTCATTGAGGCTGGCCCCCAGGAAGGTCATTCAGCCCAGCTTCTCCCCTCCCACAACGTGGAATCTAGGTAAGTGGGTAACTGAGTGATGTTTGGGAGAACAGCATATCCTTGAACCTACCCCAGGCTCTGTATACACTCACTTGGTCTTCTAAGCCTGTCCCATCCCTGCGGATCATGCAGACGTCATGTTGTGAGAAGCTCTTTGCAAATCTGAATCGGTGGTCTCTCGGGTGGTTTACCACAAGATGTGATATATCATGGATCATTCTCATGTGCATATGAGATGGGATTGTCCTTCTTTGCTTCCCTCACTTAGACCATCTCATTTCTTGTGGAAGTTTCATGACGATTGCGGTATCACTCTTAGCCAGTGCAAGGTTCCTCTAATTGAACAGTGCTCCATCCCTCCTCGGGTGGTGGTGGATCATCTCCTACTACTCCTACAGTTGTGACCCTCACTTCTTCTTCTTCTTGCTTCCTCCTCTGTATCTCAGAGAACATGTAATGTGGCTGCCTTGCACATCTATGTCCTGGTACTTGCCCATGCATGTGAAGTGAAGCTTCCATTACTGCTCTATGGAATATTTACGGACCCATCATCAAGAGGTTTTTATTGACCCTCAATTGGAAGGAGCCTTTTCTTGCACTTTCCCCCAGTGGAAAGAGAGGGCTTATCTTGAAATGGTGCCTTTGCTTTTGGCCAAGGGAATATTGAATGTCTAGCCTTCCCGTGGCATCATGTGTAGGGTAAGTGGGCTTAGTAGACCACTTAAGCCATGAAGAGGCTCATCTATTATGTGGGTACCTCCCTCCCACCCTTCTGTTCATAGGTAAATCGGGAACCATGTGAAATGT
Source organism: Pinus albicaulis (assembly GCA_034641835.2). Classification (NCBI taxonomy): domain Eukaryota; kingdom Viridiplantae; phylum Streptophyta; class Pinopsida; order Pinales; family Pinaceae; genus Pinus; species Pinus albicaulis. The sequence goes on from JAXQQM020077870.1 coordinate 84,252, forward strand.
ATAGCATTCGAGGAGATGTAAGTTGTATTCTGTGTTTAGCACACAAAGGCTGCAGATAATTTTCAAGTCTCTTCTATTTAAGCCTTTCCTGACCTTCTAGTTCCTTTCTCTGAATAAGTAGTCACATTGGCATGACCTAATGTAGACAAACCATGGAACCACCAGGCATGTGTACCTCAAGGTCTGGCTATTTTGCCGATCTCTAACCAGCCTCCAATCTTTGAACCTTGCTCCATTGAAAGTAGATGTCAAGTTTTCCACCCAAGATTTGTAGATACACTGGATGACCCATCAAAATTGTGTAAATCATCCTGCAGTGGTTCGATCATGATTGAATGAATCCATAACTTCTGATGTACATATTATTATATTGTCCTTTATTTGAAAAACTCAAAACTAAAGTGATCTTTGAACCTCACAGTTTGAGATTCATACTCATAAAATAGTCTTCAAAGGGATTCTTACTCTTAAATAAAACTAATTTCACAAATAAAATTAGACATAGTACAGAACGTTAGAGCTTTTGTAGTTGATGCATTGGTTATCATTCTAGTGATGAGACACGTAAGTCTTTCTCCATGATGAAATTTGGGGATTGTAGATCACCCATCCTCATCTTCTTGATATACTCTATGAAAGTGTGACTAGCTGGCTCTAAGAAGGATCTTAGGACTCCTTCTCTTCATCTTCACCTCCCGGAATATAGGGGTTTTGCCTTCTTCTTACCATCTATATAATCAAACTTTATGTGTCTTTGTTAGCCTCTCTCAAATGGCAATAGTAAATCCAAAGTAATAATTAAATTGGTCGTATTCCAAGTTAGAATATACCTTTAACTCTTGATTGTTCCTCAAATATTTGGAGTTTGTTTAGGAACTCCTCTTGGTGGGTTTTTGGTGAGAAATTGCTCTCAACCAAAGAGTCTAAGATAACAGGACTCTCTTAGACATTTTCTCTCACCTATTTAAATTGTAAATTAAATTCTTTTAATAAGAGGAAGTGCCTTCAGAAATACATAGAGGGCTTGCCTTTTATAAAACTATTTTATTTTTGTGGTAGCGATTTATGTTTGTTTAACAGTTAATTTCATTTCTAATATGTGGTATCGAACCACGGTAGTGAGAGCTCGGAAGTTCAATCTTGTGTTGGTGAAGGAAATAGTGTAGTGCATATGAAATTATAATATTCCAATTTTTGTTGTTGAGCTATTTGAAAGGTCGTTGTTGGAGCGTGGTGAGTCAATCCAACACACTAATTGTTTTGAAGGCGAGGCTTCTCAAAATAATAACACCACCAATTTTTTGAGCCAACGAGATCCTCGAAATTTGGTGATTTAGTGTAGAGGTATTTTTATTATGTGTGTGCTTCTTTTTTTTTCTTTTTTCCATATGCATTAAAAAGAATGTAAGCTGAAGGTTATCCATGGGATTGGAGGAAGAATGTTATTACAATATGAGAATTCAATACAGAGTTCATTATTATACACCTTCTCGACTGTGATACCTTTGAGAGCATGTTATAGAAGATCTGTCGTGAATTCTCTTACAAGATGTTGAAATATGAGTGAATTATGTGATGGAGTGTGGTGCAATCTATAGATCGATTCGTTACAGTATCCCAATAATGACATAGCGTGTATAGGTCTACATTTTTGCAATTCTGAACAACGATAAATGATCAAACAAATTCAGTATTCAACACAATGAAATGGGAAGTATTGATGTGGAATGTGCCCATGCCTCATGGATGTTGTGGAAATGGCCAGTATCATTGTTGAAGGTGATCGTTGCATCTTTCTTAACTGTGTTTTTAATGTTGTGATTCTTCTCCATGCTTCTTTGTGTCATAGGAACATTCCATTTCACTATCGACCTGAGGATTGAAAATTAATTGGTGGCTGTGGATATTTTGTCAAAGTTACGTAGTTTTAGTTTTAGAGTGTAATTTGAATAAAATGAGACATCTAATCTTTAAGACCCCAGTCGGACCAGAGCAAGTAATCCGACAAAAGCACTCATCTCGATTTTCAAGATGGCCCAGTGACATGTCGGGATGATTGGGTGATATGTGTGATGCGGAGGAACTCAGTAATTTATTTCCTTCAAGCTATCAATTGATGTTGTAATTTCATGGATCGGGTCTTTATGTCATTTGAGATTGATACAATTGAGAATTTCTTGTTTGTATTCAATGTTTTCTCTTTTGAGTCAGAGTAGTAAAGTTTCACACAACGGGTCTCATGCGGTTGAAGAAGCTTAACACCCTTAAAATCTTCGTTTCATATTTGAAAAGATTAATCGGCGATATAAGGGTTTATTTTGTGTTTTATCAACCCTAGACTCTAGTGATTGTGATTTTTATCTTATTACGCTACAGTGATCAGCTTTAAGCCATGTAACTTTTGTTAGAGAAGTATATTCCTTTAGTCACGTGTAATTTTTGTTTCCTCCTTAAACGGGTTTCATGGCAGGCTTTCAAACTAAAGCGGTGCCACACCCTCGGTACAGCCAGTCCATCCATTTTGACTAGCATTACTTCATGACCAATATTTAGCTGAGCCACCATGTACTAAACTATACTGTAGATAAATTTTCCTGAATTTAACAAAATCTGGAAACAAATGGGGCCACCTTTGGAGATGAGAACGATATCCTATTGACCTTCAGAGGCTTCAGAGATTTTATTTTTTATATTTCTCTTTAACGTTCGTTGTCTTTGTCATACAGTATATCATGACTTATCTTCAAATATAGTGGACTACGAATAGTGAAATTTCATGAGGTAGACGATTAAAAAACTGCTCCAAGTCAATGCTAAACTGGCATCAGATCATGTGAGTAGTGGTAACAGCCACACTGAAACTGAAGGTTGTAGGTGATGCTAGTTTTGGTGCATTCATTTGATCGAGAGAAAATCCAGATCCGTTGAAATGTATTGTTGTATTTTTTAGTACAATTCTAGCCTATCCTGCAGTACAACAAGAAGAGATATAATTTTGCTCTTGCCTTCCCAGAGAATTTTACGTGGAGGACTATGAATTTTTAAGATTGAAACGGTTTAAAACAACTTCATGAAGCATTATTCATTTTAAGTAACATAAAAATAAAAAATAAAAATTGAAAGGGTGGCTGAGCATAAAGTGCAGGTTATGCAATATATATATCTTTTGGATGTACAGTATATGTACCATCAATTTATTAGAAGAGTGGAAACTTTTAAAGGCCATGTGTTGTAAAGACTTTTAAGTCAGGAAATAGGGAGGGTAGGTGATTTTATCAGTTTTGAGAAGTTAAAACACATGTAAATTTAAATGGGAACTTTGTAGCTCATGAGAGATAGTAGAGTGGAGTGTTTTATAGTTTCGGCATGAGAACATCAATAAGTGATTTTTGAAATGCATTTTGGAGAGATAAGTGTCTATTCTTTAGGGTGATTTTCTTTGAGTGTCAAGAGTAGGAAATTCAATAGAAAAACTTGATTCACTTTTTTATAAATTGAAATTATTTTGTAATTTTGGAGTAATAAGGTGCATATTTTGTAAATTTGGAGTGATAGGGAAAGCCATTGTTGTAGTCAAAAGTATTGTTTTACTTTGAGAGGATCGTGTCACTATCCATTCAAACTTTGAAGGCGTGTTGTTTCAAGGGGTTTGACTTGGCATTTATCATTTCTTGAATGATGCTCAATTGATTAATAAAGATATCATTTTTGGTGTTGATGTGTCCTGGGTCAAGCGGAGATTGAATGAGGATATTAGACACACCATGTGTGTTGTGATGGCGCATATTTTTTATGGCTTCATGTTGTTGCTTTTTATTTGTGTCTAGTTGTGACACATCAATAATTTCATTTAATATAAACACATAAAGTCCAATATGCAGCAAGCACAACACATGTATGAAATAGCTACAAGATCAACACTACAACATAATATCAAAGATTATGCACATCATCATTATCAAACATTCAATTCCTTAGTCAAATTAATGCATATGAAAGAAAAGTCTTTCTGCTCAGCATTATTTATAAAATCAGACAGAACGCCAATCAAATTCATTGTTTTAAATGAATCAATGAAATTCATTAGTATTTTTGAAGGATGAAGTCATTGTTTTAGAGTAGTCTTTGTAGCTTTCTTGGGTGCGTTGTCGACGATTGACACATTCCTTTGCGCCAAATCAGTGAGTGAATTTACCGAATCAAACCCTTGACAAGTTCACATCTCTGCAGCGAGCATGATTCTTCATTCAAGCAATTTGCATCAAAGGCAATTAAAAATTTCCAAGCCTTCATGAGCAGATGAAGTTATTGCGGCAACCATCGAAGCAACCAAACAAGTTAAAACAGGCCAATGGATAGAATCGACATCAAACGGCATGGATATTCATTCAAACAGGCTTTGGAAGTCATCAGTAAGTCAAGTGAATATTCTTAAAAAAACGCAATCATCATCAAGCAATTAATTCCGAGTTTTAAGTAGAGAAAATTCTACAATTCTAGCAAAGTGTTTACAAACGAACAAATATCGACAAAAAATGCTTTGATGTGTACATTCATACACAGTCAAAAGCAACGTATTCAAATGAAAAGAGTTAAAATTAGGACATCTACAACAAAGGAAGCTTGATTTCAAATAAAGACCTGAGATGGCGCAACATATTGGGTTGTTAAAAATTATTAGGGGTAGATCATTTCACAGTGATGAAGACATGGTGCACATTAGCAAAGACACTCTTGTTGATCTTTTGACATCTCTTGCAGCAAAAATTTGAATAAATAGAGATATTATTCACCCGAAATTCTACGATCACACACTACCCACAGCTTCATGCATAATATAGAATCTCAACTACCATTGATCATCACATGCGGAAATAATCAATTACATGCATACATTAAACCAAAAACAATCACATACTGAACACGGTATTTAATGGGAAAGCTGAAAAGGCGCAAAACCCCAACTATCTTGTATATTATATTTCATGGAGACATTAACAATCATAATACAAAAATCTCCTCCTGGCTCTCATGCCCTCAATTGCTACACACTATCAAACTTAGATCTAGCAAAACTGTGCTCCAATCTTTTGCCACTTGATAGCCGGCCTCTATTGCATTTCAATGCTATGGGATGCTTCATTAAATAGATAAACCACACAGCCAAGGCAATACCCAATCCTCATGGGCTACTCCCCGCCTCCTCCCCAGCCATGTTACCAAATAGCAACGGTAACGAGTCTAAGCGATAGTTCACATCTTTCTGTTCTACACTAGTCTCTGTGAGCTGTCCATACCTTTAGAGATTAAAATTTGAAAACATTATTTAGTTGATTTATGAGTTTATAATTAGTGAATTAATTAATAATTAATTCACACCTCTCACTAATTGTATCAATTAGTTGGCGAACTCTAAAATAGGCAGACTATGTTTAGATTAGTTAAGCGAGATACAACTCCACCAAACTCGTCACATGAGTTCTAGCGGAAGTATCCATACACAGCAGCTCCACCTGTATAGGGAATAGCGTAATTCAGCCACGTCGGCTCCACTATTGCCACATCACGTATACTTGAAGTGCTCCAAGAGAATAAGATAATGTTTAGAGTCTATGTGTATTAGAGCCTATGTGTGTATATCTATTTTTAGTAGCAATCTAAAATGAGTGTATATGTCTAAAAATAGAGTCCATCTATTTTTTCCGACTTGACCAACCATCCACAAATAGCATCACGAAGAATATGAACCTCAGTCCATATGTCTAAAAATGAGCACTAGTCAAAATAGACTTTGCGCCAAAATTAACTGCGGAACCCACGCTTAGTGAAGGCAACTCCTTTCCATACAAGCTCATCGTCTTGTTCTTGATCTCAGCACTCCCTCTCAACAAGATATGGATCATTTCGCAGCCCTATCCACCTTTGTGGTGTTCGAGATTGACGGCTCTGCAATGGCGCCTTCATCCAAATATCGGCATCACGATCCTCATTAGGAATGTATGAAGATAACATTGACCTTCATTGCACACAATCTACGATATGATGATGCGGATGTCAATGTGTTCAGATCCTCAACTGAAATACTAGATTAACCGAAAGTTGTTAACTCTAATTATCACAATAATTCACGGTAGAGAACAAGTGTGAACGGAACCAGCAGAACCGAGGATCTTCCTCATCCATATGTACCATGCTGACCAGAACTCTCTTCCCGCCTGTAGCCTCTGACTGGAAGCGGGGCACCACGGATCTCTATACTGCTTGTACCAATAAACTATTGTCGACCCGATCTGAAAATCTCTCTAGATATTTCTCTTGCATGCATTGGGCTCCACCCAATTTATCATGAGCCACATAGCTTCACCTCATCAGCTATGTACACAATCCCATATCCGTGTGCCTACGAGATGCTATTTAACCTCTAAGATATCTCAATACATAAAACTCACCTTCTGATAGGAATTAGTTTGGCTTAACAAAAATAAACTTGTGAAAATATTTAGTTATCAACATAGCAAATGTTAGGTCATGTAGTAACAGATATAAGCGGCTTACAAACGTTGATAAACGGTAGCAACTCCCTTCTCATTTGAAATAGAATGCTCTTCCCTCAAACCACACGGAAGGAAGTATCACGGAGCTTGCGGCCATGCATGTTGGGAACTATACGTATTTCTGAGCATCGCCTGCGAAAACAAACGGTCACACCACACGCTGCCAAATTTCCCAGCCAGAATATGAGAGGCCCAAGTCCTTCATCTCAAACTCTTTTGCGGGATCCTCCTTGCCAGTATCAGAAATATCACCACATCAAGATCAAATAATCCATAAATTGCAATAATCGACAACTTTACCCTCCACACCACAATATGAGTATAGGTTAGGATCCGCTTGGCTCTTGGAGAATCCAATTCCAATGAAATAACTTTCTATCCCATGTGTGCAAGCACAGTGCTTGTTTTCAACCATACAGTATCTTGAACTTTGCACACATGCGACTGCGTGTGAAGATCTCAAAACCTTCGGGATGCTCATGTACCTCTCCTCAATGACTCGGTTGAGGAACGCGGTCTTCCATGTGATGAATACTTGCCCATGCTGTCTTTGAGAGAGCAAGAATCATCCGTATGGAGAGAATACCTTACGGCAGTGTAAGGTCTCCTCCTCGTGATCCACTCGATGCTTGAAAAGCCTCGACAAAAATATTTCCTTGGCTTCTCCACACTCTCGTCGGATGCCTGCTTCACTTTGTAGATCCATCTCGAACCCACCAGTTTCCCCTGCGACCTAGAGACAATCATACCTTTGTTTCTGACAATTGAATCATATAATACACTGTCACCCATGCGGGAGTCCTCCACGGCTTCCTCGAAGAGGATAGCTCTATCCTGTACTCCTTAAGATCCATGTATCCGGTGTGCAGATTAGGTGACTATCTATGTGCACTGATGTGGGTGCTCCTCACAACCTTCTGCGCATCTTGAACGGTCGCTGCGGCTGTGATGCGCTTCCACCTCCCCGATGGTTGGCGGCCCCCGCCCCGAGTCGTCTCCCTCCCGCAGACCTCATCTTGCAGCTGATCCGAGATCCGAGACTCATCCCTTGGGAACCTAATAGCTCCCCATGCGCATGCTAAGTGTGGCTCCCTCTAAGCCAGAAGACTTCATAGCTTTCTCCTCTGAAAATTTGAAGTCATCAATTGCAAAGTCTTGCAGAAATATCAGCAATGCCTTGATAGTTGTGGGGCGTATATGGGTCTTCCAACACACGGAGGTATCCCAACCTCATGGTCAGCTCCAGCTTCTTCACAGCATCCTTCGTCACATGGTCTAAACGGTGAACCAAAAATCCTCAAATGGGAAATATCGAACCTCTTCTGACTTCCTTGCTCCTCGGTTATTGCACTATGCCAAGTATCCTATGAGGACAACAGTTTATATACCGTATACTATGGTATTTCCCATACCTCAACCCACAGTGAATGGGTAGTACTGAGTCATGTGCAACATCGCCATGCGGCACCCACGATCTTTACGTTGTTCTTCACTCCCGGCAACTTATTCGCATTTGTGGTTTATGGTGCCTATGACTCTCCCGAATTCATACTTGTCTTTCATGAAAATTTCCTTGAATTCAACCGAGGAAGTCAGATTCACTGCCATTATTTAACTCCTAAGAGCCTTCCTGCCTACGATTCTTTCTCAACCGATTACTTGTGAAAGACTCTGTTTTGAGTATCCCTAAACAACTATTACGCAGAAGAAGATCCAACACCTACGAAGAAAATCATCAACGAATATCACATAATGCCGTAGCTTTCTTTGTGGAAAGCTGCGAGAAAGGTCCACACACGTCTATGTGAATTCTCTTCAAGATGCGTCGTGGCGCTGACTATCCTTCTCGTGAAAATTAACCCTACAAATTTTAAAGTACACACTCTCCCTTGGAAATAGCAAGTAGCATCAAAGTCACCTTTAAAACACGATGAGAAATACTATTTCTGATATCTTCAAAAAAGAAGCTCCATGGTGAAGGTGGCCCGATCTCCGGTGCTGCACAACTCGCCATCATCTTGGCTCTGATCCGCTTCGCCTTGCACCGCCACGTTGGCTGTGACAAATCTTCCTACAATTGATAAAGGTTCTTAACTCAGAACCCCACTATCCTCAAGGTCTCTACAATGTACTTGCACCTCTCAGGAAGCCTTTCCTGCTTCAAGACAGCATCATATCCTTGTCTTCAACATCGCCATAGAGATAAGATTCTTCTTCAATCCTGGAACATGCATCACTTCCTTCAATCGAAGGTTGCTAGACTCCTGCTCAAGTGAAATGGGTACCACGATACGGTCGCACTTCTCACCATCATGTGTATCTCAATGTGCACTCCAAGATCTTTCTCATCCGGATACGACAAACAAATCTCGATCTCTGTTATCTCAAAGAAAATCCCTTGTCCAAAACCACCATGAACCATCACACTTGAGAAACAGAAGCATGCGATCGTAGATTCAGCTCAGCGCGGGCTAAGGCCTGCTCCGATACAGTTCCCGGCTGACCTTGCTTATTTCTCTTTTTCATGGACATATAGTGGCGGTTCAGCTTTCTCCATCTTGTGTTGCGGGATTTATCCTTGACGCCAACTTCTACGGTCGCTCTTGCTTTGGAATAAATATGTCGGGCTTTCCACATCAAGAATGGAGAAGCCTTAACGTGAAGGTTGGACTGCTGCCGTCCTTCACCTCCAAGCAAGAATCTTCGACACTTTGTTGTCTTCTTTTTATAGCATCATCCCAAGTATGATAGCATCACTTTAAATGGCTTTGGAATTGCATCTATGAACTCCTTCCAACCCATTGTCATCACTTCGCAGCTTCCATCTTGTCCTTCCATGCAATATAATTCATTCCTCAAGGGAATATACAGCCATAATCCGTTGAAAGGCATCTCAACTTCGACACCAAGAAACTATTTTCAAATTCAATTCCACCTTATTTGCAAACTCAGCACGCTTCAATGTTCTGCCACACTGTGAATTGCTCCAATGATCAATAACGCTACGTGCTACATGTAGAAATTTGGATGCGAGATATTATTCTTGAAATTCTCCCCGATCACACACTATTTTAGCTTCTTCTGCTTAAAATCTCTTCTACCATGATCAACATCACATGCGGAAATAAAAGATCACATTGCATGCATACATTAAGAACCACTGAAACAATCACACATATGAACCACAGTATTTAATGGGAAAGCTTAAGCACAGCTTTAACTATATAATGTATATTATATGTCATGGAGATCATGTATTTAATCGTAGTATAAATCTCTCACAAGCTCTATACACCCTCAATTGCTACACGCTGTCAGCTGATCAGCAAACATGCTCCAATCTTTTGCCATAAATGCTTGACCTCTGTCGTTTTCCCGATAGCATGGGATGACACAAGTAAATGAATGAACCATGACAGCACACAATCTCATGGGCTTCTCCACCACTGTACGTAATGTTTTACAAATATGATATAGATGCGGCGATAGTTAACATGTCACACTATTCTTGCAACAGTCTCCCTCTGACATCCATACAGTTAGGAGTGAATTAGTTCTTTACTTCATTATGATTTTATAATTGGTAGATTGATGTCATGCATTCACACCCCTCTCACTAATTGCATCAATTGGATTTCAGCCCAGTCTAAATGTAACTCCTTTAATGTTTGAATTAGATTAAAGTGAATACAACTCCACCCTTATCAATCCAACTCTACCAAACCTCTGTCCACATGAGTTCCTACTTGAAGTATTTGTGCAATATCTCATAACCCTTAGGAATAGCGTAATTCCTTCTGTCAGCTCTGTGCTACACATATGTGCACTTATTTAAAGTGCTCAGAGAATAAAGATAAATATTTTGATCTAAATATTATTAAGAACTAATATTGACATCTATTTTAATTTGAAATCTAAAAATAGATTCCTCTGAAAATGTCTAAAAATAAGAAGTCCATATATTTTTTTCAGGCTTGACCAACCATCACAAATAGCATCTACAACTCATAGAACATTATCCATATGTCTAAAAATAGACTTTCTTAAAAATAGCTAAGACACAACAGACGGCGAACTCCTTTCATAGCTCATCATCTTGTTACGATCCCAACATCACCACAACAAACACATGAAAATATTGAGTTTCTTCAACTCGATTCGCAAATTAAGTTAGTGCAAGAAAAGTGATACTTTCTTGATCTTTGAACCATCTAGATGATAAGTCATTCATTCTGGCTCTTCTGATGTCGAAGTTGTTCAGTTCCAATTTCCTCCGGCCATCATCGAGCCTTTGGAAGAATTTGAGATAACAAGAATCGTGGAAATATCTCCTTTGATGCCTCTTCTTTGTCAGTGGAAGACTCTCCTTCTTCACTATGACACCATTGACTTTAGAATGCACAAAGATGTGCCAAGATTATGCTATATTACCACTATAATATTCAAAAGAAAAAGGAATATAGTGCAAAATGTTGGAACAATATTACGGATCATCGTTAAAAATAAAGAGCCAATATAGAACCTATTATCTTGTCTACTTGACAAAATGTACAGAGAAATGGGCCATAGGTATAACAGGAAAATACAAAGCCTCCAATGAAGAAAATCCCTCAATAAGAGGTTTTGCAATCATGTAGAAAACTCGAAGACCTTTCTGACATTAATTTTATTACCTCTGCTACAATAGTTGATTATGCACATCAGATCTAGGGCTGATGTACCTCAAAATATAGATCTATATCATGTACCCAAAAGCTCCTCCTAATAACCCCTCAAGGAGTTTAATACTTCAGTACAAGTTGTAGATCTGAATCTAAGGCCTTAGACATCAAAATACCAAATGTCTGGAAATTGTGGATTGCTGATCTAACATGATCAAAAGAATATCCTCCTCAAATGAATCTATAAAAGTGAGGAAAGGCAAATCCCTATCCCTTTAAAATCAACTCTCCAAATCATGTACTATACCACAATTCACTCCTACACCAAATAACATGGATCTAGAAGTAAATGCAACATGAGGATCAAAATACTGGATGACGTGCCAAGATGCAGAAAGTAAACTCAATGGCTTTCAATATTGTCCTCTCAATGGAAAGGCCTCTCCACAGAAAATAATCAATGAGATGGCCTAGATTAAGATAAATCACCACTCTCTTACCAACACATATAAAACAATAAACCCTCAACAAGATACGTATTTTAAGTTGAAAGAAGAAACGGCCTTAAACAGATAGTGGACAATGTAGTGCAAGACTCCTCTGAACCTGATGGAAGAGGTGGCATTCCGTCAAGGAACACTGCAATATATAAACATCACTCTTGTCTCCAACCCCCAAACGGCTTAGAGAAATATATATGTCTAAATAGACCATATGTTACAAATATAATATACATCAACAACTTCCATATGGCCCTTAGCTCCATCTTCCTTAAATAGAATATGATATTTCAGCCTAAACTTACATCCAAATATCACTACATTCACATAATGCATCTCCAATCTAAGCTTTAGTTCACCTCCCCTATCATTGTGACCACTCCTCATGACGGTGATGTTGATTGGTCAGGGTTGACCCAATCAAAGGTGATCTGACCTTTCACATCAAGAGTACTTCCAATTAAGCTTTAAAATTTATGCTTTCACATTTGGCATTGATTTATTCATTGTTAGGAGAATTATGGACCCTCCTTTTCCCTCTTATTCTTTAAACAAGAAAAATAAAATTGAATATTCCAACTAGCTCGTGATATGGGGAATGTACAGCACTTTGTCGATGTACAAAGGTGTAGCCAATGACAAAATAATTCTATATCTTTGTTGGATCCATATATTCTGTTTACCCACTCAGATGTAGTGTCTAGGATTACTCCTTAGATTAGCTCATCATGTGACATTTTTATTACTCCAAGCACAATATGGTAGCAATACATATTTTCAAATATTGTTTCTAGTGTTTCTAGCAGCAGTCAAATCATCTTGCTAATGAAGTGGAAGTCTTCCATGTCAAATTTCAAGTCCTTCATTTATTAGATCGAAAACAATGTTTAGTATGGCTCTTTGGAATGTTGTTGGGCATTTCATAATCAAAGTAATTATTACCTGTAAGAATGTACCCCATAGGCGGTATAGGTTGTTGCTGCCCTCTTAGTCTTTGAGGGCTATCTGGATTGATTGTAGCTATAGTGAACCCATCAAGGAAGGAAAGAAATTCTTCCCCTGCTAGTGTATCAAGGACTTGGTCAATAGGAAGGGGCAAGTGGGTCTTTGTGTTGCTTTATTCAATTCTATTAATCCACACATATTCATAAAGCTGCATTCTTCTTAGGAACGACTACTGGAGAGACCCATTTCTTGTATAAGAATGAATGAATGCATTTACATCCGGCGGCTTGCCAGCTCATATTTACAATGTCTTTTAAAATCTGAGTTTTAGCCTCAGCCAGAACTCTTAGAATAGTCAGACACTCCTTGTCGGTATAAATGTGATGTGTCCCATATATGAGATCTATACCCTTCATTTCTAAGTCAGTCCCCAAGAAAATTCTCCCTAATATTTCTATAAAACATTTATGAAAGCTTTGATTTGGTTACTATCCCAAACTGCCATTGATATTTAAAACCTTCTACCTAGCTCAATTTTTATTAGTATGTTTTTTGCGAGCTTGATGGTAGTGGAGGTATCTTCTTTGATTATCAATACCTGTAAAAGAGTCTTCTTAATGTTTGCATCATCAAAGAAATGCTTTTTAATTTGGCATTTTAGGTTTCGGGATACGGTGTGCAGTTCCTTGAAATTTAATTGATTACATCATCTTGAGTTTTATCTTTAGACAAGAGCTTCAACTATTTTAAATGGTGAACAAATGTTTTGTTCCGTGTATATGTGGGTAGATGGGTAGAATTATAATATTTTTTATGGCTGTCCACCTCTAGCAATGTTATTTTTTCTTGTACGTAAATGCAACCAGCATCGGCTATTGCTGAAAGCAAATTGGAGGCCACAATATGCGGGGAGGTGTCCATCCATCCTACTTTTTGGGTTAATAACTAAAAGTCAGTTGGATAACCTCCATGAGTCTACGGAAACCGGGATGTCTTGTAATATTCCTTATGGTTTGACCATGATTTATTCAGGCGAGTTCGAGTAGATGTGGGTTCTAACGTTGTTATGCCTATAACTTCTCGCGAGTTTCTATAATTAGGAATGTTAACAGTACCTAAGTCAGCACGATGTTTTTGGGAAGGAGTGGCCAGAATTTATATGATTACCTAGCGGGGTTCACGGATCCTCATATTTTACGGGTGTTTTTTTACCCAATAGTAAGTCGATGCCCCTACCCCATGAGAACGGTAGAGTGCTGATTTTTGCTTTCCTTACCTTGTTCTTTAGTACAACTATTTAATTGTCTTGGCACAGATAGGAATGCCTTGTATAACTGAAAAGGAGGAATTTTAATGCAAATATTTTTTTATTCCCCTACGATGTCAAAATGCGGAGAGACTATCGGTCAAAGGAAATGTTAATATTTTTAGGGAATGGAGGCGAGAAAGAGAAATCATAAGGTTTTCGGGGTTTCTTTGGTCAACTTTTTCCCTCCTGCTCTGTATTGTTTCGATCCTGAATTCAGCTTTCTAGGCGCTATCGGAATTTCACATTCAAGTTGTGCAAGCATGGTCACACCTTCTTTTGGTGAAATAACATGTCTTGATCTTAGCCTAAGTTCATTTCATTGCTTTTTTCGGTTTTAGGGTTTGGGTTTTCAACAATATGGATGTTGAATGTATTTAATTGATGGGGATTAGGATTGGGTTGAGCCGGTAGTTGAGGAAGCATGATGAGCCGGGGATTGTGTTGGGTAGGTATGGGTGACGTATGTGGAAGTTGTGTTCCCTGAACCCTTGTACCCATTTGCAGATTGGTCATTCCCGAGAGAGTGTGCAACGGTTTTGAGGCCAATTTGAGGTTTGTGAAGGGGAGAGCCAGGCCAGGTACTAATAAGGATTGTTTGTGATAAGGGGGAGAACAAGGAAAGAATTTGTTAATTATTTACACCGAGAGGGTTTTTTGCTAAGCGAGGCATGAGAATGATTGAGATGACCAAGTAGAGAAAGGTGATTAGTTACGCATGGTATTCACAAGGAGTTCTTCTAGTTAAAATGTGGAGAATAAAATAATTGAGCGGGTCTTGTAGCTTGTGGTCATGATTGCCAGCATTAGATGCTAGTTCATTAGATAGCACAGTTCAATCTCTTCTTATTATTCTTTAAAAGCCTTTCTTAACCTTGAAGTGAAGGAGACGTGGTAACTAGCATGGATTAAACACGGTACAAATAGCACAAGTACGGATAATGGAAATGGTTGTTCACATTGGTTATGCTTCTTAAAATGACATGGAGTCGTCTAGTTTTATTAACGCTATCTTTCTTCTATTTCAACCTTAGGACATCTCAAGCTAGCATTTAATCGGGTACCCAGATATCGATTTTAAATCTTCTAAAATATTGTACAAATTCCTCTCTCGTCACGTTGCTTTGGGACCTTTGAATTCCTTGTAGTTAGTCTTACCCGGTTATTTTCCAACAGCATACTACCAGAGAACACTTGATACACGGTGAAATAATGTCATGTAATTATTTCTTGAAGAAATGGAATTTCCCCTTTTCCCCATTATGTCGATGTTTTGACCATTCTTCTTTCATTATAGGTATTTATATAGAATATCTTGGAAAGTGTAGTATGTAGAACCTTTGCAAGTTATATTGAAATATACGATGTATTCTTCTAATGTCTCATTTTCCTTTGGAGACATGTGAAGATTTCATACATTTCGGTTCTCAAGTACGAAGTAGTCTTGATATTTATTAAGAAAAGAGTTTTCACTCCTTCGTAATAATAGTTTCCCTCCATAAATTTATGAACCAACGTAATGCTTCTTCCTTTCAGGTAAAGGGGTATAATTTTAGTTGCGAAATTCGGTGGTGTAGTCATGTCCCTACATGAACATCAAATTCAAATAAGAATGCATCGGGATCTTTCGAAAGTCGGCCATGGAAGATGGGGATGTTTTGTAATGGAATGGCTTTCGCTGAAAGGGCTGTTGCGGCGGATAAAAATAGGATACTCCCAATGTTGATGTATGCCTCTCATTTTTGTTTTCCGTTTGATCCGTCTCCACCTTAATCTTCCGAGGATTTATTGTTAGAACCATCTCAGGTAGGTGGGAGTGGATGCGGGGAAGCCTTGCAACACTTCCTTGATGCTGAGATGATAGATTGTCTCTATTTCAACCACTCTCTCTCGGTGGATCCAGAACTCACGGATTTTTTACTGTGCTAGCCATTGTTTTCTCCCTCTCCTTCACCGCAAATTACAAGAACCTCCTCCTCTCGAAGGAGTCGGGACTTACGTGATCGGCGGTATGAGAGCTTTGTTGGAACCCATACATTTCCCACTTTATGAACATTGGCGTGTTTGTAGATGGTGAGCTAATGCAGGAGTGTAGTAGAGATACGAGTAAAGACAGTTTGGGTCCTACGGTCACAGAGATTGAACCTTCTTAATGATTTTGTCTTAATATATGTTGTTCTAGGATAGATCCTTTATTTTGTGGATTTAAGTGAGGGGATTTTTGATTTTTTTTATATATCTTTTTCTTCATATGCATTAAACAAGAGCACACAATATAGTAACCTCGCACAATTGCTAAAGTAGTTAGGAGAGCGAAGCCTTTTATTGATGGTACAGTGCTTACCTCTCATTTTCATTTTCCCAATTCTTCACAACAAAGGAAAAGAAATAAAAGGCATCACTCTTAAACACTCTCCACAGCAACGAGCGCCAAAAATGTTGAGTCATAAAGGTGACTGTCTGGGCAACTTCAATGCTTCTCATTTAATTATCTTCGAGGCCAAGTCTTGTTATTTCAAGAGTGTAAGCATTGTCTATGCAGTGACATAGGAGAAAGCTCTTTCAATTATTATGTAAAATTTGTCTAGTTCTTGAGATTTGATCAAATCAATTTGGAAGTGAATTATAGAATGCTTTAAACTATATATTACAAAGCCTATGCAAAAATAACTTCTCTGGTGAAAAGAATAAACTACAATTTGAGCAGCGTCGTTGATGGATTGAACAACAACCATGAATTGAACAACAACTCTAATAAATTGAAAATAATTCATTGTTCTAAATTTTAATGGAATTCTCACCGTCAATGACGTCATAACGAATTAAAAACAACCAAACATATAACAATAATGAAAAGATCTGACATTAACTACATGTAAATTATTGATCGTATTAAAACTAATCAGAAATGATTATAAAAGCATTAGGAAATATTAGAAAGCATCAAATAATTAAAATATGAACACACATAGCAAAAGAAAATATGAATAATTATTATTCTAATGAAGAAAGTTGTGGCATATTATGTTCACAATTAATAATTGAACGATATCTTCTAAAATGCACTATGTATTTGGAAAACGCCAAGTTCTATAAATAAATGTATAACCTGAAGTAACGAGAGAAACTACGAGGTTGGGCTAGCCACGAAATCTACAGTAAAGTCCTGCGAAGTGCAATACATTCAAAAGCCATATTTATTAAGGCTGAAGTAATACATTAATACAACTTGACCATTCTATCCCAATACGTCTACGAAAAAGAGAAGAAGATATATCTATAGATTGTTCATCTTCACCTTTTAAAGAAAAATTCAAAAGTAGTAATGCATCATTTCCATATGGGACCATGTTGCTTCGTGGTTGTCGTTTGAAGTACTCAAGCATGGATGTGCCTCTCCATCTCCTTTAGTTCCATAGGAGACATTGATCCGTTTTCTTCCTTATCAATTTTTCTTTTGGTCATCGGTTCATCACGCTTTGCTTCCTTACAGCATCTGATAAAAATATGACCAGTCATTTTTCATTAATTAAACATTCCTTTTATCATTAGTTCATTTTTCTTTGAGCTTTGCTTATTTCCCTTTACTCTATTTCTAAGATGAGGAATTAAAATTCATAAAAGTACATAAAGTCATGGTAAATATTGGATGAAAACGTACCTTCTTCTCGAGCTGGCATACGTAGTCCAACGGAGGACAACCCTACGGCCCTCTTGATGTACTATGTTGGCGAAGACACCTGCCTCCTCGAGGGAAAAAACTATCTACCTCGGGGGCAAAATTTTTGCAACTAGAACCGATATACATTCGACAAGGCCCATCTCTTGTAAATAGAGCCAGCCTCTGCGGTCGACGGAGCCAGCACAGTCTTAGAAACACAGATCATCTCAATTCGGGTGGAGCTGGTCTTCGAGGAAACCGTCCCGCTGCTCCAGAGTCACTTCACCGGAAAGAACTTGTGCGACCTCATGGCCCACACTTTTCATTCATGAGTCACCCTTCGATGGTACAAGGTTAAGCTTTATGTGCCTAGTACATCCCTCAGCACAGTCCATGTATTTAGCAAACGGGGCCCTCGATTAGTTCACTCGGAATCAATACCTAGTTCTCAAGCGGTTTATGGGAAGAATTATCAAAATTATAACCCCTTGGAAAAATCACAAGGACAAAACATATGGGCTGTAATTTCTCACGGCTCGGTTGGAACCACAATACTAGATCTCATCAAATTCTAGCACAGTATACCTTTCAATTTCTTTCATTCTATTCCTTTCTGTTGGAACTTCCAAAACGATGGCGAAGTTAACAAATGATCCCATCCTTCATAATCTATCTTGGCCACTAGTTCACCCCAGATCACTCCGATTTTCCCAAATTTGAAGGCAAGCCTGGAGAAGACCCCCGGGCATATTTATGACATACCATCTATGGTGCTCCTCTAAATCTGGGTTGATGATTCAGTTTGTTAACGTCTTTTCAAAGTAATCTCACTGGATGCCCTTTGCAAGTGAGTACATTGAAACTATCATGAACATATTTGAAGATTTCCAACTCTCTTTCTGGAATTTTATACGCACTGATACCAGTCGTTGTGAGACTTCGAGATGCACCTCCTAACGTCACGAAACGAGGATCGGGCTACTCATATCTCCGATTATACTCATATATGGAGGCGATGTCATTGTTTGATCAATTTGGGGATCACGATCAACTTACGTGAGTTGGTTTACTACCTCTTTTTAATGATTCAATTGCTAAGGAAATGGCTTCATGGGAGCATTTTTTACTAAGGAACAAAACTGTTTTCACTTACCTGGCTGTGATTTTCGTGTAATGTGTCTGGCTTTTAACATGAACTCTTGCCTGATGCTTCGTGACATAGAACTTCCAATGCCAGGTGGCACCACATCCGTCGACGGTATCGTTAGTTGTCTCTCGAACTTCTTGTGAATTATTATCAAATCCTACAATAAAAATCTACTTCTTCCAACGATGCGCTGTAGCCACCTCCACAATCCTGGTAATCTTTGCGGAAATGAATGTTTATCCGATCCCTTACTGAGATAAAGCTTCCAAGGGTAGAAAAAAGGGTAAAACCTGGGTAGAAACCGATACCACAGAAATAGGATTCTCCTAAACTAATGCGATGATTCAGCTGCTCAAAGACACCCAGAGCCTCTGAATGTTCTCAAAGAACCATTCCCATGGTAAAACCTCAGATGGTGGAGCAACCTCAGTCCTTCGCCAACACCTTCTGGCTCCCAAAGTTTCATGATGAATGGTGTTCCTGTATCTGTGCTACTAGATTAAAGATTATAACGAAAACGCATTGGAGTAGGGAAAAGATATCCTGAATGTTCACTCCTCCCTCAGCCTTCTTCTAGCCCTCTTCATTGAAAGGCTGGGTCACTGGCTATTCTATGCCTCTAGAGTGCTACTAATAAAGTCTTCCTATAACTCAAATGCACGTATTCGGTCGAAATTAGTGTTGTTGAGAATTGGTTGGTATAATCTTCTATGTACTGATGAGTACCAGAGCTTTCGTCTGTCTGAAGAACTAGCTATCCACCGCTATCAGAAACAGTGATCCCTGAAAACTCAAGCCTTATCAATTTTGTTTGGAAAATCTCATTCCATGTCTCCCTCTGACTTGCATAATTACCCAGATGGGATTAATCGAAATAATATCCATCGAACGGTCGGTAGACGAAGATGCATATACTTGCATCATGTCCATTCCATGTTGGAAGACCATTGGTTCTCTATCCCTTATTGAAGTCCTCAAAACTCTTTAGAATATTTCTATCGAAGGGAATCCTGGCCACTCTTGGTGTTCTTGACATACCTGTAACGTGGAAAAAAATTAATGTGAGGGTTGAGTGGTCGTTGTGCATCAGCCTGGATTATAATCTCTCTCGGTACTGAGATTGGACTCACACCATGCTGCCTAGTATCCTTGTCCGCTCTCTTCGTTTCTTTGATTCCCACAAAGTAAATCAATTTTATCAGTTGTCCTGCTTCCCACATCCACTCACAGGAGAAGCGTTCCATGTCTCACCTCATCATTCCTACTACTTGCTCAGGAGGCAACAGAATTTAAAATTTAAAGGATCCTTCACCCATGGACCTTTTTTCTCTTCACGCTACTTAATCTTCTTTGAGTCCAATACATGATTTCCACATCTTCGATCCATGGATCCATCCTTAGCCTAAGCATGTAGTTTCGTTTGGTGACGCATGTCATTAGGCCCAATAGAAATTGATTATTGTAGATTTATTTTGAGCTAACTCCTCTTCC
This sequence comes from Pinus albicaulis, assembly GCA_034641835.2. Classification (NCBI taxonomy): domain Eukaryota; kingdom Viridiplantae; phylum Streptophyta; class Pinopsida; order Pinales; family Pinaceae; genus Pinus; species Pinus albicaulis. The sequence continues at coordinate 104,517 of JAXQQM020077870.1, forward strand.
TAGATCATACTCCTTTGTGTGTCTCTCGACAAGTATTCTGTCCTGGCTGGTCGCAGTTCTCACGATCCTTGGTCAGAAGTTTCCAACGATGAAACCATCATAGAATAACTGTCTCTAAAGGGTCCTCCTTTGGACGATAGTCAATCTCATTATCTTATGCCTAGCCTTGGGGCCATGTCTACTTGTATTGAGAAATTCACTTCCCCAACTCCTTCCCATCAACTTCAAATGCCTTTTGATGCCTGAATTTTTGTGTGGAAGGTAACATGGGAAAATTTGATATGCAAATGATTCCTACGGCATCTCTTAGTTAAGTACAGAGGTTGTTGAGCCATCCCCGCATTCGAGTGACATTCTCACAATGAGATTAAGGGTCTTATGCTATATATTACGATAGTTTCAAGACATTTTTTTCTTAGTCAAATGAAGAAATGTCTAGCATCATTCCGAGTATAATCGTACACAAGATCGCTACTTATCCTAACACAAAACCGGATTAGCCAACGTCTTCCAGTCATGCACCCCTCAAGGCGGTGGCATCAAGGGAGAGTTGAAAAAACATCTCAAGCGCTTCATTTATGCATTACCCTTGACATATTGGGTCATCTAACATCATCCTGTGATAAAAAGCGAGTACTATTTGGAGAATCTGTGGATTTAACAACATCATGTCCTTTTCACTAAGGATAAATATCCCACTCCTTTCATCGGCCAGATCATTGAAAAATGTGTTGGGAGTGGATATTTTCCCTTATGGATAGGTTCTGCGAGGTTACACTCAAATCAATGTTTTACTTGGTGATCCTTTTAAGACTACCTTTCATCGTCACTTGGGCACCTTTGTGTACAAGAAGCTCCCTTTTGGCCTTAAAAATGCCCCAGCACCACATTCAATGGCTTGATGTCATACGCTTTCCATGATATTAACCACATTGTTCAGCCTTACTGGATAACCTTCTGACTCATTCAGCTAGCGTAAGACTTCTCGGTCACTCTCAGTGAGATCTTTCTTCCATTATTAGAACTGCAACATTCAGATTGTAAAGCAAATGTGTGTGCCAACGTCCAGTGCCCCAGGTAGGCTCCTTGGTTTATCGTTTCTAAAATTAGATTCGTCTCGGCCATCTTAAAAGATTGTGACTATTTTCAATCTCCCCTCCCCTTCCTCTTTAATCAGTTGCGAGTTTGCAGAAGCTAATTTCTGCGCCATTTTATCTTGAACTATCTTGAAGTAGCTAAAGGATTCTGCGTGATTTATTAAGCAAATTATTCAATTCTAAGGATGAGATTACTTTTAAAAATATTTAAATGCTAGAGACATTTCTTTTCAGTATGCACTCTTTGCGTCACGCAATTCCATCTTGTGAATATTTCCTCTATTTGGCAGCCACATTCAGCACTATTCCTTGGTTAAATCTGAGGACGATGGCGATGGTAATTGACAATCTTCTTCTTGACTGCAATAACAATCTGAGAAAAACATTATGCACATGTCGAGAACTTGATGTTACTGTGATTGTTCAAAATTTGTCAAACATTATCTCCATTATATTTTACTTTGCAGTAAATAGTGATTTTCTTTATTGCGGCTTATATATTAACTCGACAGTGTTTAGAGGTGACAGCCATCTATAATTTATGTTATAAAATGTTGGCTAAATATGTTGCAAACTGAAAGATTTTCATAGAAAAATAATCATTCTTGAAGCCTTGTCAGAGTGTTTGACTTGGGAGAAATCTTCTTTATTGTTTTCCTTAAAAAGAGCATTCAAAGGAAGTCACTGGCGATATCAAAGAAAGATGTTATAGAGCCATGTTCCATCATTCCATTCCTCCATTTTACCTTTCGATATTCCCTTATTATCCATAAGCACCACACCTCATATATCCTCACTTCTCAAAATTACTAAATACATGAAAAATCCTTTTATTCGGTTTTAGAACCTCGTTGCCTCTTTGGAACTAAGAAAAACCTTTAAAACTCCTTTTCAGCCAAAATCAAATTTTATTAAAAGGAACTTAAGCCCTGCGTAGTCTAGCTCTCGACCTTTTATCCATATAATACGGCGAGACCATCGGCCAGAAAGGTCAACCCACATCCTTAGTATGGCATTTCACTTTATCTTCGTGTTTTTGCTTTCCAACTATTTAGAAATGTCGATGCGATCTACCTCTTCTGAAGGCACGAGTCGTTGACCTCATTGTGATCGAACGACCTCACCGCCATCGCTCATCCTTCCCTTGCTGATCTCTTCAACAACAATGCAGCGTCTGGTGAGTAAATCTCCATCCAAATGTCATCCCCAGTACGACGACCCCATCGCCCATCCTCCGGCCTTTCCCTCGGCATCGACCATGCAGCGATTTCAAAATGCCCAGACGGACCAGTACACTCACCAGATGGCCAATATATCGAATATGATCCACGTGGCTCGCATTCCCTCAGAAGTCCGACGGCCATCGCTTCATCAATCCATCGCCACATCGCCACATCGCTCATCGGCATTACGGTTCCCCACCACCCCAGACCTCTGCATCGCCAATGCGATGCCCAGATCAAATCCCACAACGTTGATAGTAATCCTAATCCAATGGTCTCAGTCCATCCACGTACCCCTCCCATCGGCACATTGACCATCGCAAGTTCCAAAACCTTGTTCACGTTCCCCATATGCTCCTCCAGATACCTTAAAATCATTAGAATAGATCTCATCGTCATCCTTCTACAGTAACGGCCCACACCGGGTCTCTCTATTTCACTTTGCCAGACGTTATGTTCTACAAAATAACGTTACTGAATGCCCTCGCTATGTATTTTTTCTTCAATTTCTTTATATTCCCTTTAGTTCCCACATTACAGCTGGGCCTTTCCATTGTGTTTGGTATAGTCTCCTGGTCCAGTCCTCCTTCACCTCTAGATCCGCGGCCACGAGGATCCTTTCATACACGATCTCTCCAAACCTTCCCACCGTGCATCTTTACCTTGAAAATGGGTGGTTTTAACCGAACACGTGTCGACCATTCGGGCCGTATCGATTCCCCATCCCAAACCTCTTACCCTTGCACCCACCACATGAAAAATGTTGTCGGTTTTCCAATACCTTTCAACTTTCTGACTAGGTTTGAACCACGGAGTTTCGTGGTGTTGAGCTGGAACCCATCTCTGCACACATTCTCCACACTTTTCCTCTTCCATCTCTCATGAGCCCTTTGTTAGCAGTAGTTAAAAACTCTGATTTTATAATGGTTTGTGGTTTTGCGGGTTCAATGGGTAGTTCGATCTATTCAGAACATCCGTGATCGATAAAGGTGGCATAGGGCCAGAGTTGATAATCCTCGAGTTGATGAACACGAGAAGGAACGAGCCGGGTATTTTCAAAGTTTTCAATCAGTAATGTAGGCATTGGTTTCACATCAAAACCGCCGGTGCTGTACACGGTGCACAAAGGAAGACAAGAGGATCAATGAAAGTAAAGGGTTACGCTTTGTAAATTAGAAATCAAAGCTAACTTTGCATGTTAAAAGATAAAACCACGGTCAGATAAATCAGTGTTAAAGGACAAATACTGGATAAAATAGCGAGAGGAGAAGAACACGAATGACACATCGGTAAACTGTTACTCTCTCGGACTAAGGCAACCCCAGCGGTGTCCGTAGCCAATTCTTGCAGCTGACAGAGTAGTTATTGTAAAGGTATAGGTGGTCTGAGCCCATGCTATCCGTTTTCTTGTACGAGAAGAGAAAACGGGACCCGCGGCCCCGACCCGGAAAACATAAAGACACCCTTCGGAACACTGCAGTCTTGTCCATAAGGCCTCAAATCTGCAAAATTAATAAGAAGGGAGCAAGAAAATTAAATGTAATACTTATGACAGAATGGGCATTCGGATGACTTTCATCTTTGTTTTAACTAACCATTAAAGCCATCCCTGTCACATCTCCTCCCAATTCACCTATAAATCATGTTTGAACTCTCATTTGTAAAGTTGGCATTTGATGGTCACAGTAAACCATGGAGCCATTGTTTGAAAAAGGAATTGATGTTTTGAAGAAAGTTTGGATGTCTTTGCTTTTCGATTGATGAAGGAGATAATCATTGGATCCACGGGCTGGTTTGGTGAAGTGCCCTTCTACGTTAATTTTATTTCCTATTTTTCACTTTGTTCCATTTTCTTTGCTTGTAGTGGATAAAAAGCTGACTGTAAAGTGTCTCCTGAAGCACCTTAGAATTGCTTATTCTTCACTTTACCTTTATGTTTCGTCTGTGAAAGGAGTTTATCGAGTAGTGTAAATGATTTTGGAAAACACATAATTTTGTTCATTTTCGAATAGTTCAAATAGGCACTGTCAGGTTGAACCCTTAGTTTCCTATCTGCTTGTTGACTTGACTTCTTCAAAGCATCTTTCAAAGCAGTGTCAAGCTTGGCGAAGGATTTTCTTTGATATTACTACGTTGTCTCGAGATAGTCATATTTGAAGGTCTTATAATTGCGAGTCTTGAAATGCTTAGGTGTTTACTTGTGAATGCAATTAGTTGTGTTTCTTATATGTTTTCTAACTCACTTTGAGTGAAACAATTAGAAGATCTGAGTGCTCTCTCCTTCTTTGTCTTGCTTAAAAAATTTTCTTGTTTATGTTATACGCATAAGTATGTGTATGATTCATGGTTAGCCCAGCTATTGATATTTCTTTATGTTTAGATAGTGTTTCAAGTCCCTTCGTCGAAAGGTATACATAATTAAGGAGTCTTAAACAGCACGTAAGCTTTCTACTTTTCCTTCCAAATCCATGATGTTCAACTCATTTCCTATATATGATTCCATAGTCCATTGACCAAGTTAGATTTTCCCTTTGGTTCCCCAAATTCATCATCTGAATTTTGTAGACTTCACTGACTCCATTGTAATGGCTTGTGGTTACCATAATACCTTGATGCCTAAATCATCTTTGTCCAATCTTAAAAACAAATTAACATTGCACAACTAGCTAAAATCAACCCTTTAAAGCATAAAATATATATCCCATAAAACATTCGAAGTCCCTCTACGAGACTAGGAGGGCTGAGCCACAGAGCTCTAGAGGATTTGAGTTTATATGTTGCCTTGTCATTTAGTTTTCCAATCGGCCAAATCATAGAGACCCCAACATCTTGGCGATCACAGATGGGACATACGGCTCATAGTTTTACTGTGACTCTTATAGACTCATTAGTCCTTCAAACAACCACTGAAACTTGAAAACCCCAAAATATTTCGGATGGGTTTTCATAGTAAAAATTGGTGGTGGACCCATAAACATTACACTCTCAAAAAGTATAAAACTTTCCACAGGCGACTCCATAGCCCACGGTAGGCCTATAGAAATAGCACGGGAAACGGTGCTAAAGCCTCGGCCTCTCAAGTTTTGGGCGGGAAATGCGGCATCACATAGAGTCAATACTAGGTCCCATCTGATCCTAATCCCCCACCATAGTTGATAATCCGAAACAATTTTGTGGCGAGATTCTAAATGCGGGAAGAGACAACTTGACTAATAAGGACCATCCCAAGAAGCCGAGGTTTGTCCTTCGAGATCTCACCGATCTTAGAAAGACCCTCACTTTCTTACCTCACGGAAAAATATTTAGAAGCAAGTCTCGTCGTTTAAATGCGGTGACCTTGGAGCCCACATATTTTCAACGGAAGCAGCAGGCTTCTGTCTACTGCGGATTCTCGGCTTCTTCATCATTTCAAGTCTTCCATAACAATCTAATCATCATCGGTTGACTAGTGTTGTCTCTTCCTCGTTTTCACGGGCTCTGCCCCATTGAGAACACTCAGCTCGGCCAATCCATTTGTGCCTTAAATCCCCACTTATTCAATACTTAGCGACGCCGTATATCCCCTTAGTGTTGCTTTTAAACCTCTTTGGTTCCTTTAAAATGAATACTAGTCCAAAATTTATTTCTGGAAATGGAACTGACCTTTGCTCAACAATAGTAGACAAGATAAAACGTGCCTTTGATTATATGAAATAAGAATATGACACCATCAAATGAGAATTTTCAAGATTTTGGAAGAAGCCAAAATATAGTTTCAAAGAAGACACAACTCCCAAGCATACACTGAAATCTCCCTTCTTTGCATCATGCATTCATAAACAAATGAGAAACTAGGAAGAACCCCTCCAATCTTTATTAGGACTACAATAGCCTCAAGAGAAACAGTAGGGAAAGTTTCAAGCTTGTTACCCCAGATTTAATAACAGTGTATATATGTGCACCCGGAGTTGGAAGCCCACTCCTGAGCCAAGCCTTGGCCAAATTTCCTAAAAGGATTTGATCCGAAATGGCCTATCGGCCTAAGAAAAGGATCCTTATCTCTAGAAGACATGCGAAAGGGAACTCTTAGTGTGGAAGAAAATCTGGTTGAGAAGAGAGATAGGATGAAATTTAGAAAAAGAGAAGTAACGATATAGGGAGAAGACACTTGCACCTTCCACGTCAGACTCAAGGTGGACCATGTAAGAACACGGATAGGTTGGAAGGCCGATGGAGAAGTTGGCTATCGAGCAAATAGGAACCGGCCACAAAATCGGAGCTACAAACTCTAGGAGAAATTCCAATCAAGATAAACGCAAGAGCCGATCACCAACAAATTAGGCCTTCCTTTCAAAGAAATAGAAACTATGTAGAACAAGAGGATGAAGGAAAGCTGAAGTAAGTGGAAGAAAAATCATATGAACTTGATAGGATACGTGGCAGAGAGGATAATCTTCCTCACTAGGAAGAACGGGGATTTTACTCATCGAACAAAATGAACACGAAATGTAGTAAATTCGAATATTATAGGTTGGGGTTAAGCATAATTATGGAAGTTCATAGACAATGCAGTCTCATGAGAAAAAAGAACACAAAAATTGCCAAAGGAACAAGAACATTATCATACATTTGTTGGAAAAAGCCACCAATCAGTCTAAAAAATCGGCTAATATGCAACACATAGAGCGAAAACAGCTAGCGGAGACAGAGGAAATAGCCCCGGCAACGTCGTAGAAAAGCCTTTACCCCTAGACATAGCCAAGCTGGCCTATCACTTGATCCGGTCCATGATCTGATAAAACTCGGCAGTAAGGCTGCTGAATGACTCAACAAAAAAACGGTGTGAATATACCAAAAACAGAAACCTCCTTTCAGCCTCGGAAGGTGAGATTTCCAAGTTAAATTAACGCCTCCGTAGGCAGTAGCTGGGGATTGTACAAAGAAATAAGAGTCTTGAAATATACGAATATAACATCGATACTTGTCTCTGCAAGTGACAGGATGACAAATACAGTCATTGTTTGGTCCAAGAATTTAAGGAAAGATACCAGAGGGGCTATCCCTCCTTTATGTCAGTCTAAACATACATGGGAAAGATCCTACACAATGCCATACAGACTCAGGAAGCATCACATAACCTTATGCCAGAAGTAGTAATGGAAAGCCTAGGCTTAGAAATTACTAGACCATATGAATTATACTCTTTTGATTCAAGAAGGGTTAAATGTTTGGGCTTAATCAAAGATCTTATGTGTTAACTTTTGTCTGGAGATTCATTCCCAGCCTTAGTGATGCTGGATGTAGTGGTGGCAATTCCCAAAATATGGCATGCATTTGTCACAGATCATGGGAGCCATTCAAAGACGCTAAATGGATATGTCACTGCTTCTGCATACAGTGTTCATTCAAACCGAGAATATTATATAGAGTCCACTCATGAAATACATGGTGAGAAGCAGAACAAAACCAATGACTCGTCTATCTGCTCACACATTCAGACTTACATTCCTTCTTATTCTTGAAGATGAAATCCTCAAAGAAAGAAATAAGCAAGAAATTAATTACCACGAGCATTTAAATTTTCCCTTCTCTAACGAAATGCCTAGATACGGCGGCCTTGACAAAAGAAAAGGAGAATGAGATATAAGTATACGGAAGATGATCTTTGATGGCTCTTGTAGACGGTCGGTTGAGAGGCTGGTGTGTGGATACATAACACAAACAGGGATACTCCTATAAACTGGAATTTCTACTGAACAAATAAAATTAACGAATAAAAGCCTCATTCTCGGCTTACATTTCTCCGAACTTACGAGGATTAGAAATAATATCGGTCAAAGTTAGGTTAATCATCGGGGAAAATTAAAGGGGAATATTCAGCAAAAAACCCAGACTTCAGAGAATACGATGTTATGATCTCAGCAAACCTTTAAAATTGACTACTTATTCCTTACGAGCTCAAGATCATCTGGGCGATGAACTTCGCTGCGCCGACAGCTTCCCATTACCTGCAAATAAATAGACAATTCAATATAAAGGTGGAAAAACGGACAATGATGCACGACAATGAAGATTATTAGCAGAGTGTTTGAAAATGATAAACACATAAATGATTTCTTGCGGTCAGGAATAGATTTTCCACAACCATAACCCCAAGTTCCAGCCATGAAAAATATTGTTTTAATAAGGGAACAAACCCACGAGAAATAGAGCTCTCCCCTTTCGCTGTGCTCATCAGTTTTAGCATTGCTGTTGCAGCGAGTTAGTTGACTTCTAGACCAAAGGGACCACCAATTTTACAATGTAAAAGGTGATACTATGCAAAAGACCTTTCTCATTAGAGCAGTTATTCGATTTCAACGGCACGTAGCCAAGAGCGAGAAAAACAGAGCCTATAAGAGCTTGCGTTGAGGAGACATAACATGGTCACCGGGCAAGATGATCAGCTGTCCCGGCACCCTCCCGGCCATATCAAACGACGATACAAGCGTTGTTAAAGAATCGTAGATGTGTTTGTGGGACTAATAAATTGAAATCTTATGATAATAGCATCATCCAACATAAAATCCTCTGAAAGGAAAAATCAGAGCAGCTCATGAGAAACTAAGAAGGATACTTTGTTTTATTACCTTTAGTAGAGAAGAGATTAAGTATAGATATTTAGGATGTATTTCCATACTTAGATACTAGAGTGGATTTCCCAACCTAAATGTCTGTTAGGAAAACGAGGGAAATTAGAAATTTGTGTATATCGACTTTAGAAATCTAAATGGAAGCCTCCCTAAAAGGATAGTATCCCTGCGAAGATGGATCACATACTCCAAGGTGGTTGGGTCTAAAGAATATCACTATTGGATGGGTTCTGAGTTACTGCTCGGGTTCTGGTCCTCCCAAGTGATCCTTCCATGACTTTTGCTACATATAGAGACATTCATATGTCAGAATTCATTTGTTTTGATGAATGCGAGGGGCACTGCTTTACGGAAGGGCCATGGACATAGCCTTCTGCGGAAGACACATAGGCTATTTATAATCATTTACCTTGATGATATTACTATCTTCTCTGACGATGAGACATTTGATCCATGAAAGGTTTAATCTCACGAAGGTTCGGCTGTCTTTGAATCCCAAAGGAGTATCTTGGCCTCCGAAGGAAATATTATTGGGCACATAATCTCTGAATAAGGGATCAAGTGGACCATAAAATGATCAAAGGCATAATGAATATCAACCCCAAAACATAAAGATTGCAATATTTTATTGGGAAGATAAATTTTTTAAGGAGGTTAAATCCCAACCTTCTTGAGCTGATAAGAAACATTACGAATGTATAGGAAGAAGTAGGTGTTAAATGGACAATGCGAGCCAGCTTAATCATTTGAACTAAGTAAGACAGCCCTCCTTTCCGGACATCGGTTCTCAATAGCCCTTGGCCTACTTAAAAGATTTGTATAATGTTCTCTTTTGCATGAACAATACCATATTTAGCATTATTGCAAAAATAGCATGGGGTAGAAACAACTAATGTCTTTCTTTTAGTAAGGCTTTGAGAGATGCTCCCTCCAAATATATCATGGAAAAATTAGATAGCAAGCACTATTAGAAATTAAAATACTTTAGAGTGTACATTTCCCATTCATATCATTGCCCAATGCCATCTTTGTAGTCAAATATATTCTAAGTAGGGGACAGATGGAAAAGGGAAATGGATTATGCCTATTCTGAATATGACTTATCAGACCCCTGAAACTCTCACCCGGGGACGAGGACTAGAAAAACTCATGCATTTTGGAAGTCCAAACTTCAAGCTTTAGATATGAATATGGTTGATGCTTTGGAAGGAATAGAGAATGCATAGCACCATTCATCGAATAAGCATTCGAGAGAATTTCCTTGATATTTTGATATATATATATTTTGCTTTATCTAAATGCTCCTCCTTCTTTGTAAAAAAAAAAAGGCTAGATTTTTAAACCGAAGGCTTTAAAAGTATTGACAATGTTAGATGGAGTTTTATTGAATGTCTGTAGGGATTTTAGCAATGTTTATGATTGATGCGAGGAAAATCATGCATGAGCTTCATGAAGGAGAATGTGGAGACCCTTAGGCGGAAAGCCTGACAAACTAGAGATCCTCGAATTCTGGATACTATTGGCTGCACCCTTTTCCCAGTTTCCATACAGTTGAGGTTATGTGTCTTGCCTAGTGCCAGATGTTGATACCAGAGGAAATTATTACCACTACCTTTATTTATAAATTGTTAATTTTACTTTCAACGGTGAGGTTTGGACTTCATTGGCAAAATTTTTATGTCTATTGCTTACAAATGGATCCTCATGGCCCTTGATTATTTACCAAATGGATAGAAGCCATACCACTAGGAATGCTTAGCGACTTTGTCATCAAATTCCTTGAAACCAACATATTAGTCCAGTTAGTTTGTCAGGAGAAAATAATACGATAGTGTTCTTACCTTCAAGTCAACGAGGATGATATACTTCATATAATGTATCGAGATCACATTTGGGCCATTCTACTACCACCACACAAAGGAAACGGTCTGGCGAATCACTCCAACAAAAGCCTCCTTCAATATCATCAAAAAGCAGTGGAATATAATCGAAATCTTAGCCTTACTTAGTATTTATTATATGTATAATTTGTCGTTAGTTACCACTAAAAATTCCATCAGCATGTCTCTGTCAGTTTGGTTTATGGACTAGATGCAATTTTCCCAACCTCTCTAGGAGTCCCTATCATGAAGCACTCCTTCAAGAGGTCCAAGGCTGAAGAAACGTATGCGAGGAGGATGGGCGGACTATTCATCTACACCATGGAACAGAGAGAGAGTATATAAACGGACACAAGTAGTCAGAGAAGGAATAAATAAATTATTTTGATAAAAGGACCAAAAGCCAACACCAAGTTGGAGATGTAGTTCTCAAATGGGTTCCGGATGTTGGCAATATGATGCGAGTGTTGTCCTTGTTAAGCAGCCAGCAGTGTAGAAGATGATGGCAACCTACTTGATGAAGTTGTCCTTGATGGAATGTCTTGATCAAATTGTTAAAATGATGCTAAAAAATGTTGTATCTACAATAGTCTGAAGGTAATGATGGAAGCAATGTCAATATGTGCTAGAACACTTGGAAATTAAGAAAAAAATGTCTCAAGGCATCTGTAATTTATCTAGGCAATGAAAGCGTATGCACGGGGAAATATAACGTGCCAAGACGCGTATGGAAAAGCGACTCCTAAATTTTGTAAACCGGGGTAACTACCATGGTATTGACCATTGTATTGAATGATGGTTCACCTATGTGATCCGTCCAGGAGATACTCATTGGAAGTTATGTGGTTTGAATATGAGTGATGAAGGGAGGTAACCCTATTTAGGGAGAAGAAAATCATTGTGCAGAAGTAGTTGTTGCAAGTAGTGCAGGTTTTATTGAATACTTAACTACGAAGTATATCTGCATGGTTGAACTATGTTCTTAATTGATGAATCACCGAGTCTATGTTGCACCTATGTTCATATAAGGTTCAAGATCTTTAGATCTATAAATGATAATCTCAAGGATGATGCGAAAAGTGAAGAAGACTTGGCGCAAATCTATTCGAAAGTCTAGGTAGTTCATGATCCCTACCGATGCGGAAACAATGAACTGTCTCTCAAATAGATACGTAGGTTCGGTGAATGAAAAGCGCGTAATATGTAGAATGCCTTAATAGAAAGTACGTATGGACGATTCCGGGAGTTTCTACGAAAAAGTGCAAAATGTATGCGCGGTTTCTCTTCATTGAAAAGACGACGTACATGCAACGAATCCTCTTAATGAAAACGTATAATTATCAGGAACAAATAGTTGTAAAAGAATTAGTGTTTACGCATATCTATTCGAAGTCACAGGTTGTCTACGATGTACGGTTATAGTGGTCTCATTCTATATGAAACATTAAACTAAAGAATGTTGTCGAAGTAAAGGGTTGTGTTAGGCATTTTTGATCCGGTTGAAAATTGATGAAACGTGGTACGGTGAATGCGAGGGTTGAAACCTTGATCTGAAGAAGATCTTCTGCCCGATGGCGGTGTGAATATTAGGGGGTAGTGGCTCCTTCTAGGAGAGACTGTCGCAAGTCACCGGGGGTTATTTGCTCCCTCCAGTGAGTTTAGTAAAAGGTTATGCAGCCTTCTACGGTGGGTGCCTAACGTCTTGGTATGAGTCTGCCACCAGTACATGTTGTAAGAAGTTTTCGTAATAATATAATTTTTAAAGAGAGTGAGGCAGCGGCAACGGTGGTTTTCTCCCGAATTGGGAGTTCCACCTAAAAATCCTGGTGTTCATGTGTGTTACTTTATGTGTGATAGTGCTGGCTACTTTACTTGCTTTTTGTTTACTATTTTAGAATATCTGGCAAATGAATAAAGTAATGATCTCGTTAAGTGAGCCATATTAGATCCATGAGCATACGTGAGTTCGGTAAAGGATATACGCATTACTATACGCTGGTTGCCTTGGGGAAAGTATGACATGGGTTTGTCGAAGGAAAAATAAAAGTTTCGTATACTGTCCTAATACTAATTCACCCCCCTCTCGGTATTTTCTAACAATTGAGTATCGAGACGAGGTCCCTTCTAAGGAAACTGGCAGCACAGAAGGAAGATCAAGCAAGATGAGAGCAATCATGAGGAGACGGCATCTGTCAAACCTCCCTCTTCAATGGGCACCAATTTAATCTTAAGAAGAATAAGGATGAGATCTTGTATCTTGATCTTATGGGAGGCAGATATGAAGGCCATTGTTGTGTACAAGGATATAATATATTTCATATACCTACGAGATCAATTTTGAGGAAAGAATGCTGGAGTAAATGCAGCGGTGAATGCTCTGACAGGCTTTGTTGAAGCTGAATTTGTCAAGTCATGCAAAGATCTGACAAAAATATTGGGACAAAATCATTCTAAGTTATGAAGGTGAGTAGAAAGGTAAAAAGTACCAAAACTTCAAACTCTCATAATTGAATATGAAAATTTAAAAATGCATAATGATGAAGTATTTATAGGTTATTTTACGTGCGTATGATGTTGTAAATGCGTATGATAAATGGGAGAAACAAATAAGCAGAATCTACCTTGGTTGAGAAAATCTTAAGATCACCTAACGGCAAAATTTGAATCTAAGAATCTCTTGCTCTTGAAGAAAAATAGGATCTTCAAAACTCTTACTATGGTGCAACTACCATGCAGCATCACCAGTACATGGAAATAGGGAGGAAGGACTATCACGAGGGAACAAAGTTGTTTTAAAGCTTCTGCAAAGGAAAGAAGTTCAAAGGCGAAGGATCAAGATATATCTCGAGAAGAGGATGAGGCAAATTTTGTAAAAGAAACTAACTTAGCATAGAGACGTTTAGAGTAGCTTCCTTTCAAATTTTGAATGTGGAAAGAGTTGGTAAATTATCTTGCAAAGTGTCCTTATAAAGAAGCATATCTTCAAGGGAAGAAGTAGCAGAAGGAATAAGAACAGGATCTAGCACTAAGAAAAGTTACTATACTAATGAAGATAGTGATGGATTATACGATAGTGAGAAGAACGTAGACAAGATAAAACTGTCACTTCGGCTTTGAATCTAATGATACTTTTGTGGATGCTCTAGAGGACAAGGATTTTCTTGAAGAAAACAATCAACTTAAAATGACGTAGAAAGAAAAAGAAACATAATCATAGAGACTCTTGAAAATCGGCAGAAAAGGAAAAACGCATTGGAGAATTAGAGTGTGAAGTTGTAAAGATAAGAAAAATATCATAGAGAAAAGAATACTCTCAATCTTAGATTTACTTCAAGGGTTCGAAACCCTTAGATGAAATTATCAAGGTACAAACGATGCCTCCTTATAAGAACGGGTCTTGGATATACGGGAGAATGCCTACGGACACTCGGCTCAAATTACCTAAAGCAGCTACAGTTTAGTTTACTTCATTCAACCAACGGCGAGAATAAATAAACTTTACGAGGTAAACGTAATACAAAGGAACACTAACATGGATAATTTTCAAAAGGGCTACTGACCAACGGGGTAAATTCAAATAGAAGAGTTTCGATTGCAGAAATTTCTACTTCAATGACCATATGCTATGTCACAATTTTAGTCATAAACTATTCAATGTATTTTATATAAAACCATCAGCAAGAGAAACCAAGAAGAGAAAGGATGGATATTGAACCAAGGAAGAATGTCTATAACCAACTTTCTCTCTTTAAAATAGAGATTAGATGTGCTTGTGCTGTCTTTTGGCCATAGAAGAATCTGAATGCGAGAGCAAAATGTTGACCAAAAGAAGACATGTTTCCTTCAAGTTCCAAAGTTTGGAAAAGAGAGGAGAAACGGAGTTGAGGTATGGCATAGCTTTATTTACGCAGAGGTGAATAAAATCAATGGTATATTGACAGTGGATGCTCAAAATATGACAGGTGACAAAACCAAACTTCATGCATATGATGCCTTAGAAAAAGAAAAGAACACTTTTGGAAATGATACACCCATTATTAAAGGAGAGAGAGAAAGTTACATTCTTCTAAAGAAAAGGTGAAAGCTAATAATGTCGTATGTGGATGGATTAAGACATGACACATTGAAGTGTAAGTCAAATGTGTGATCAAGGAGCTGAATTTTGTCTTTAGTTCAAAAGAATGTCAATGAGTACGTGATCTTGTCTGAGGTAAAACCATTATCAAAGGAAAGAGAACTCCAAGCAACATATATATATATTGAAGAAGTACAAAGATCAATGTTACTTAAGTAAAATCTTTGAAGAAAATTGACATGGCATAGAAAATTTAGGCATCTGAAAACTATAACAAATCAACAAATCAACGGAACTTAAAACGGTTAGTAGTCTTCCCAATGATAATCTACCGAGAGAGCATCATATGCAAATCACACAGTTCGGTATAGAACAGGAAGTACAGTGCAATGCCAAAGAAGGTTCTTCAAATAGGCCTCTTGAACTCATTCTCTTTGACATGCTCTTGACCTAAGAGGAAAAAAATTCACACGTGGAGAAGAATACTATATCTTAGCTATTGATTGCTCTAGAATGTGTTGGATTCAGGTTGCTTAAACACAAAAGATGAAGCATTTGAGAATTTCAGATCTTCAAAGAAACATTGGTTGAAAATGAATTAGATCTAAAAATCAGGTATCTTGCAGAATCTGATCGAGGAGGAAGAATATACATCAAATGAATTCTTTGAATTTTGTAGGTAACCTGCTAAAAAACGATTTTATGCTTGAGCCTCTAACCGAATGGCGTAAGCGAAGAATGAATGAAAAATTCCAACAAATATTGAAGCTATGATTGATGATTCCAGAGCACCTCACACTTATTGAGAAGCGGCTACAACAAAATATTCTTAACAAGACGCATGTTCGGGTAAATAGTGACAAAACTCCATATGAACTATGGTATAGTAATCCTCCTTCGCTGAAGCATTTGGGGATTTTGAGTAAATGCTTCTATCAAAAATAATGATGAAAAGCTTGGTAAGTTTGAACCCCGAGATCTGATGAAGGAATATTTCTTGGTTACTCATCTAGCGGAAACATACAAATGTACAATAAAAGGCTTCGGAAATATTGTTGAATGTATTGATGTTGTTATTGATGAGTTTTCTACTGCTGACTACTAAAGAAGAAAATACCTTAATGAGGAGAAGATGATGGTGACTTTTGTCCTTCTATCAAATAAATGATATAGACAATGGATCAAATGATACAGAGAATGTCTATGCGGAAAGAGCTCAACATCGAGATCATTAAAAGAATCATCTGAATCTCAAATTTTGGGAAACAAGGAATCAGGTGTACAAACAAGGAGGACTCTTATGGGATCAAGCTGCCAACTGTCGGCATTTCTAACTCCCTGAATTGAACCACAAAATGTCAATCAAACTAGCGAATGAATATTGGTCCAAACCAAAATGAAGAGCTTAGTCAAATTGAAGAATCACACTTAGGAATTAGTACAGAGACCGCATGATAAAAATGTCATTGGAACTAAAATGGATATTCAGAACAAGTTAAGTAAGGAATGGGGATGTTATAAGAAACAAAGCTGGAAACACAGTTTGCAAAGGGTATACTCAACAAGAAGGTGCATAGACTTTGAAGAACTTTAATACGAGCTAGACTTGAAGCCATAGGAATGTTTCTTGCTTTTTCAAGTCCTCAAATCAAAGTTTATCAAATGGATGTTTTCAAGATCTGAAGTCTATGTTGCATATGTTTCATAGAGGAAACAAGATCTCTGGATCATAAATGAGAATCTAAGGATGATTCGAAAAGTGAAAGACTTGGCGCAAATGTTGAAGAAATACGGGTAGTTCTTGATACGATACGTTTTGTAAACCACATCTTTCGAATATATCTATGAGTTCGGTGAATGAAAAACACGTCTCCATCCATGAATCTACTTAACAACGTATGGGCAGTCAGGGTTTCTGCGAAAAGTGTACCAAATGTATACGCAGTTTCTGCTTCATTAAGCACGTACATGCGCGGATCTCTTTTTTTTAATGAGAAAAACGCGACGCATTGTCAGTTAATGGTTGCTTAAAGAGATTAGAATGTGTTTCTCCATATCTGTGTAAATGCAGGTTGTCTAGAATTAATGCATTTAGGTGGTCTCATTGATGCATTATGAAGCATTGCGGCGAAAATTTTTGTTGAGAAGTAAAGGGTTGTGTTAATTTGTTTTGATCCGGTTTGAAAATTGATGAAACGTGGTCTATATGGGATGAATACGAGGGTTGAAACTGTGATGCAGAAAGAAGCTGCCGCCGGTAGGCTGGTGTGAATATCGAGGGGTAGTGGCTCCTTCAGAAGGAGAAGACATTAAACCGAGTGCTGGGGGTTGTTTATCCCTCCGGTGGTAGTAGCGAAGGTTGGCAGCCTTCTGCAATGAGTGCTGCGTGTGATTATGGTCACGTACATGTTGTGAAATTTTTCTTAATAATATAATTTTGAAGGTACAGAACGGCGACAACAGCAGTGGTTTCTCCCGTTGGGTTTCCACTACAAATATCACACAGTGTTCATGTGTGTTGCACATGTGTGATGGTCTGTCATTCTTTACACTTTTGTTTCTTTGTTTAAATGTACGATGAATGAATAAAGTAATGATCTCGAGATTAATAATTAGATACATAATTAGATCTGCGAGCATACAGTTGATAGGATATGCCAACGTGTATACCTTTGGTTTCCTTGAAGAAAGTAGCATGGAGTTTGTGAAGGAAAAATAAGAAAGTTTCATTATGCACTTCATCTTGATTCACCCACACACACCTCTCGATGGCCACCCAAGACAGAAGGGAAGAGAAAGAGAAACATGGTAAATTCGAAAATCTATGGAAGGGGCCTTACATTATTCATTCCATAAGGGGCCACAATGCATTTTTTCTGCAGGAGCTGAATGGAGAAGAGGTGTTTGGAGGTCCTGTCAATGACAGGATGCTCAAACACTATTTCTGTCAAGAGTCTTAGTTTCAGAACTTTTCATCCATTGTACATACCATTGCATGAGAAAAATGAAAAAATACAAAAACAATAGAAAAAGAGAAAAGAGGGCAGATGAAAAGAAGAAAGGTACAGCCCTATACCAAAAAAGAAGAAAAATCTAGAAGTGTGGAAGCCTAAATGCCACTACTTGAAAGAGCACTGCTATTTAGTCATATAGCCTAACCATGACTAGATAGATTTCAATTTACTACTGATAGGTTAGTGAAGGATATTTTCCAAACTATTTAATCTTGGCTTATCAGTAGATTAGATTAGGATAGAAGAAAAATGGTTCAAACATGCTCAAAATTTGAACCGAATAATCAAAAGAAGAAAAAGGAAAAAGGTGGCTCTAACATGATGAAAAATTGAGCCAGGAAAGGAAGAAGAAGACAGCTAAAAAAAAAAAAAATTTAATCAGAGCTAAAAATGAAGGGAAGGATGCTTACTATTCTAAGATCTCAAATCTTCCCAGTTTGTTTTAAATTTCTGCAAATAAAAGTCTATGTGCGGTTGGTTTCTTATGCCATAGACACCACAGTAAATCAAACAGTCTAATCCTAGTTTTCCTGTGTTTAAATTTTTGTTCTAGAGTGTAGAGAATGCATATCTGTCAAACAGCTTAATCTTGATAGATAGTAGATTAGGTAGAGAAGTTTCTAAGTCCAACTATTTAATCTGGACTCTTGGAAGAAATAAGGGTAGCATTAGATAGCTTTATCTTTATGTTTTTCAAAAGTAATATTTAAAAGAGATGCCAGTCCAAATGCACTCAAGAGAAGAAAAAATGCTAGGAATAATAGTGTGGGTAGGTAGAGGTGCTGGCTCAAAGTGTTTTCATGCTACAGGTCAGTGAAGAATTTTCAAAATACAGAGAGAATTAGCAAGAAAACAGAGAAATTATGCCCAATGGATAAGGCACTGGTCTGCTAAAAGCCAAAGATTGATAAATTGGGGTTCTGGACACCTGAAAGGACAATTGTCCTCCCCAAGTGGAGCCACTATTAGCCATCTATAATTTATGTTATACCAAATGTTCGCTAAATATGTTCTTAAGCCTTCAAGAATAAATTTTCATAGAAAACTACTCATTCTTGAAGCCTTGTGGGTGTTTTCTAACTTGGAAGAAATCTTCACTGCTATTTTCCTTCAAAAGAGCATTCAAGGAAGTCCTGCTGATATCCAAAGAAAAGTTTTTATAGAGCCATGTTCCATCATTTCATTCGTCAATTTTACCTTTAAAAATTCCCTTCGTATCACTCACTTTTCCCCTAATATATCCTCACTTCCTCCGAAATTCCCTTTAAAACCATGAAAATCCCCTTTTTTCGGTTTTAGAACCCCTCCGTTTACTCTTTCATAACCATAAAAACCTTTAAAAACTCCTTTTTCTGCCAAAAATCCAACTTTTTTATTAAACAAACTTAAGCCCCCATGGGCTTAACTCTCAGCGCTTTTATCCATATAACCCTGGCCTAAGATCGTCGGCCAAAGGTCTTAAGCCCCATCACAAACACACTTCGACATTTCCTTTATCTTCGTGTTTTTTTGCTTTGTCCAACTATTTGCGAAATGTTAATGCGATATACCTCTTTAAACCTGAGTCGTTGACATGATTCCGATCCAACGACCCTCGCACCATCGGCGATATCCTTCCCTTGCCCCCTGATCCTCTTCACTGCTGATGAGTGATCTAGCGAGTAAATCTCCACCGTCCAATTGTCATCCCGATCCGACAGCCCATCGCCCATCACTCTGACCTTTCCCATCGACATCGGCCATCACATATTTCAAAGGCCTTTGACCCCAGACCCCTTACCCCACCGATGGCCGATATCCCGATATGATCATAGTCCTCCATTCCCTCAAAGATCTGATGGCCATTTATTCATCGCTCCATCGCGCCATCGCCACATTTCTCATCGACATTTCGAGTTCCCCTTGCCCCCGGACCCTCTTCGCCGTCGATACGCGATGCCCGATCAAATCCTAGCCATTGATCTTGATCCTGATCCAACGGTCCTCCTTCTATCATATTACCCCTCCCATCAGCATTGGCCATCACAAGTTCCAAAAGCCTTGGTCCCGGACCCTATGCTACTCCAATAGCCGATCAGCCAAATAGATCTTTGTCGTCCATCCTTCAGATCCAATGGCCCACACTGATTCTCCTCTGTTCGCCCGCGGACGCTGTCAACAAATAAAATAACGTTATGAATGCCCTCGCTATGTGTTTTTTCTTCAATTTTCATATATTACCATTGGTCCCACCCGACCACGCTGGGCCTTTCCACTGTGTTTCCATATAATCTCCACCGTTGCTCTATCTTCACCCTCTAGATCCAATGGCCCAGATCCCTTTTCATGCCCGATCTCTCCAAACCTTCCCATGATGCATCTTGCATGTGAAATGGGTGGTTTTATGTAGGGCACGTGTCAGCCATTGGATCGTATCGCATTCCCCTCACCCCAAACCGCTTACCACCTGCACCCTACGCGAAAACCACTGCCGGTTTTCCAATACCACCTTTCCAAAGCTTCGTGCCAAACTCAGTTTGAACCCCAGTTTTCGTGGTGTTCCGCAATGGAACCATCCTTCGTTTCATACACGTTCTCTGCACTACTCTTCCATCTCCGTTGAGCCCTCTGTTCGCAGTCAGACCCAAAAACGCGGGATTTTATAATGGTTTGTGGTTTTTTGTAGGTTTAATGGTGGTTTGAGCTATTCAAAGCGTCCGATAGTCACTAAGGGTGGCATAGGCACGAGGGTGATAATCCTCAAGGTTCAATCAAACCCAGAAAGGAACAGTGGGTCATTTCAAAGTTTCAATCAATGCATCATAGGCATTGGTTTCAAAGCAAACCCGCCAGTGAAACCACCTGTACACAAAGGAAGACAAGAATATTAATGAAAGTTAGGGGTTAAAGCATAAATCAGGAAATCAAAGCTTAACCCACATTTTAAAGATAAAAACATAGTCAAATCTAAATCAGTGTTAAAGGACAAATATGGAAAAAACAACAGAGGAAGAGATGCGAATGACACATCCGTAAAGCTATTTACTCCTCCTGGGACTAAAAGACGCCTTGACATTTATTCCGCTGACAGGATTTCTTTAAAATTGTTAAGGCAGTTATTGTAAAGGTATGGGTGGTCTCAAAACCCATACTGTCCATTTGCTTATACCAGAAGAAAGATAGGACCATAGCAGCCAGAAGACTTATCTACAAAGACACTCTTCGGAGTTATTACCAGTCTATCCACAAGGCCTCAAAATCTACAAGAACTACTAGAAGGGGAAAGAAAATTAATGTAATATTTATGGCACAGAATGGGCATTCAGATGACTTTCAACTCTGTTTTAACTAACCATTAAAGCCATCTATGTCACCTCTCCTCCCCATTCACCTATAAATAATGTTCGAACTCTCATTGTAAAAGGTTGGCATTTGATGAATTTTGAAGTAATACATAGACCATTGTTTTGAAAAAGAATTAATGTTTTGAAGAAAGTGTGGATGTATTTGCTTTTTTGATTGATGAAGGAGGCTAATCACTGGATCCCTAAGCCTGGTTTTGGTGAGGTACTCCCTTCTCGTTAATGTTATTTCCTGTTTTTCACTGTGTTCCATTTTTTTTTTCTTGCAGTAGGATAAAAATCTTAGGCTAAGAAATGTCTCCTAGAAGCACCTTAGGATTGCTTATTCTTCACTGCCTTTATGTTTTCATCTGCTGAAAGGTTTTATTAAGTAGTATAAATTCTTTTGAAACCCTTAATTTTGTTGATTTCATAATAGTTCAAATAGCTGTTGTTAAGGTTTAATTATGGTTTGCCCTATCTGCTTGTTATAGCTTGAAAAATATTTCTAAAAACATATTTCAAACGCGATTGTCCACAGCTTGGTAGAGAGGATTTGCTCTGATATTACCCTCTATTCTTTGTTGAGATAGTTGTATTTGAAGGTCTTATAATTGCAGTCTTAGATGCTTGGGTGTTCCCACTTTTATGAATGCAATTAGTTTTGTTTCTTATATGTTTTCTAACTCCTTTGAGTGAAACAATTAGAAGATACAAAGTGCTCCTCTCCTTCTTTGTCTTGCTTAAAATTTTGTCTTGTTTATGTTATCTGCATAAATTATGTTAGTAGGATTCATGGTTAGCCCTGGCTATTGATATTTCTTTATGTTTAGATAGTGTTGCAATTCCCTTCGTTGAAAGGTATACATAATTAAGGAGTCTTAAACAGCCCTTAAAGCTCTAATTTTCCTTCCAAATCCTTGATGTTCATCTCATTCCACCTATATGATTCCACAGATCCATTGACCAAGTTAGATTTTCCATTTGGTTCCCCAGTTTCATACATCTGAATTGTTTAGACTTCCACATGACTCCATTTCCCAATGGCTTGTAGATTTCCATACTCTATCTATGCTGCCTAATCATCTTTGTTCTACCAACAAACAAACAAATTGGCTCTTCACAACTAGCCTGAAATCAACCCTTTAAAGCATAAAATCTATATCCCACAAACACATTGAGAGATCCCTCTCTGAGACTAGGAGGGCTAGATCCTAGATCTCTAAAGTTTGGTTTATATGTTGCCTTGTCCTTTGGTTTGCCAATCAGCCAAATCATAGGACCCCAACAAGGCCAAATTGCTCCGCAAGGACAACAGGACAAGCATAAAAATGTAGTTGTTCTTTTCATGATTTAGTAGTCTTTCAAGCACAAAAACAAAACTATCCTCTTTGAAAGTGAACTCTGTTGGCTTGTAGGTCCATTGCATTCACATACCATTTTCACTTATTTTTCCCAAATTTGTTTGTGTATAGAAAAATCATAGTGTTTCTAGAGACCATTAGGCTACCATTTTTCCCTTGTGCAAGATGGGTTATTGAATATTTTTTAGTTTGGAAAGGTCTTCCACATCCTTTTCCAACCTCTTGGTACCTTTTTCCATAATTTGGACACCTCTAAAACCCTCAAAACAACCTCATATGTGATCTTGTAGCAACTCAGAGTATCCTGTAGTAGACCTGTAGCATTATGTAGCACATCACAAAATTTATTAAATCTTGACCAAAATTTCACCTCAAGCTTAATTTTTTTCCTCTTACCTTTCTATAACATCTTCTAGGCCTTGGACACAAGCTAGAACGAGATTATAGACCACTTAGAAAACCTCTTTTCATCATTGTGGTTTGAGTTCTATTTTGATGGTGAATGCATTCTTTCCTTTTGTTGCTTTCTTCTTCTCTTTTGTTGCCTAAATGATTGCCTCATGGGATCTGGAGATCTTACTTTTGATATGGTCTCTTTTAGGCACTACTATTTTGGATTTTAGCACAATTTTTTTCTCTCCTCCTTCCTCCTTGAGTTTTTATTTTGGATCATCTCCCTCTCCTCCTTATTCTTCTGCTTCTTCATTAGATTCTTCTTTACCTTATTCTTGTTTGTAGGATTTCTATGGTTAGATCCACCCCCCATAGCCTTCAATACAACTTTCCAAAGTTGGCAAGGCAATTCTCTATTTCTGCTACAAGTTTTAGATGTTTATGTGTAATGAGGGTTTTCTGATATTTCCTGGGGAAGGTTGATTTCATTCTCACCCAAAAATAATTGAAATTCCCTTTCTTATCAAGCTCAATTCAAAGGAAACATCCATATTTCATTTTTTTATTTGTAAAATTTTATCAAAAGTTTTCCATAGGTTGTACTACTGAAAAAAATGGAAATTTTGCAGGCTTCTTGTTCACATATAGCAGGGAAAAATATGTATTTACCCTTCCTTTGGATGTTTTCCTTCTAATTATAGGGTTTGGGGGTGAGATTCCTCAAAATAAGGGTCTTTTGCAATAACTTTTGTCTTCCTGTAGCATCTATGTTTTCTCCTGCAGAAAATATGTTTTTCCTATAGCAACTTCCTGTAGCAGTTTTATTTCCTGTAACAACTTCCTGTAGAAACTCTATTTCGCCTGTACCAACCAATATTTGCATGCTAAGAGGTGGTGGGTCCACTTTTTGTTTTGTTTTGTTTTTTTTCTTTCAGTGCATGCAAAATAACCTAAGAGTACTTTTTTTGTTAACTGAGTTCGCCCTCAGTTACCCCTTGGCACTCCTTCTCTTCCATGACGACTAACTACTTACCACCCACTTTCTAAAATCCTCTTCAATTTTGTATTATTCCTCTCCCACATGTGTGTGTGTGTGTGTGTGTGTGTCTTGGTGGAAAAGTGAAGCTAACTGCTAGATAAGACTGAGGTTTCTCTGCTACTAATTTTGGATATAAAAAAACCTTTCCTTCTCACACTTTTAATGTTTTCTTAAGCTAGAATAGATTCAAAGGGTGAGTTTATAGAGTTTCATACCTGAGCCTTACCTCCTGGTCAAGTCGTTGTAGGATGATTCACAGTGGATACAGAACTGGAGCTGGAGCTGCATCACTATGTTTGTATTGATGCTTGATTCTTTGTTGTGTATTCTTTCTTTTTGAGGTGTTTTAACTTGACTTGTTTGTTGTGTGCAGGTACCTTGATGAGTCTTCACGTATATGTCTGCTGGTGGAGGATCCTCCTTGTAGTGCCATTACTGTCTTCAGATTCATCTCACAATTCTTATTGGTCTCCATGATTGGTCAAAACCATATCCAGGGCTTTTTTAGTGCTTACACAGGGCTTTCTACATGAGATTACTTTTTCTTGTAGTAGCCTCTTTCTCTGCTTATTTTAGGCTTCTAGATCTATATGAGTGATGAGGGAGAGTGTAAGGTGGTATTAGGGTGATGGTAGGATGATTATATATTGGTGAGTAAGGGGTGTGGCCTTGGAAAATGCAGTGTAACAACATCATGTTTCAGCAATTTATTTTTTTATTTTTTATTTTTATTTTATCTTTTATAAATGGGACAAAGGGAAGGGTTTGAGTGGAAAATCTCTTTGAGTGAGATGGAGGAGTGATGAGAGGATGATGGGTAATGGTGGGAAGACCTTCTTCATGATGTTTTTAGACCACATGACCCTTGGTGAATACTCTTTGTCTTCGATCCACCTTCCTATAGCTCACTGTAACTTCCTGTAGCACCTCAAGAACTTCCTATAGCATTTAAAGACAACCCCCTTGTAGCCGAATTTTTTTATCCATAAATCTAAAACAATAGATGTGTATCCCAAATAGGGAAATTTCTGCAATGTTGGGAATATCTTAAGATATTCCTCTTTCAGAAATATTGCAAGTCTATTTCAGAGATTGATTGCTTGGGCATTTACCGGATGCATCACCTTCACAAGGAAGGATGAAATCCAGAGGCTATATTTCCCTTTGTAGACTCTGTCTATAGATATGTAATATCTCCTACTAGGAAGAGCTACTCTATTGAGAATGCCTCATGATAGAGTTACAGCAGTAAGAAAATACACCCATTGAAAAATAGCAGTGACACATAGTCATAAAATGTGAGAGGAATCGATAGCTATATCATTATAATAATAGCAGCATCATATGTATACAAAATCTTGAGGGAAATGATACTCAATGTGTACAATGCCAAGCCTCAAGAGAAAAGTACATAAATCATGGAAGAACTTTGCTGCACATATAAACCCTAGCTATGACTGCACAGTTTATAAGAGCAACTGCATGCTAAAACTTCCAAATGCATAGATATACAATGATATGGTACAAAATAACATTATGAGTGAAGACTTCAACTCCCAAAGGCTACCTCCTATCAATCTTGGAAGGATTGATCATAGAACCCAAAATCTGCAAAATGCCAGAGTAGCTAGGTAGCTGCAACAACTTAGAAATAGAACTAGATGGAGATGGTTGAATCTGATGCTCAAACTTAATATGCCTCCTCCAATAGATCTTTTGAATGAAAGGCTGATCCCTTCATCAAATATCTCTCCCTCCAATAATCTGCAAGAGCCCCACTACAAATGCTCTATAGAAAATAACACAGTCACTGGGTGAACTATGATGTAGGGGCAAGGGAATGAGATGGCCTTAATGCCAAATCTGCAATGATGCTCTGAAATCTTCCTCACTAAGTCCTCAAAGGGATAGGGAATCCCTTCCTCTGAAAATTAGCTTTGGAAGTGGTGTAGATGTCCTTCACTACAACTCTCTACAATACAACAACACTCTTGAACAAGAATAAAATTGTCACTAGAGATGGTAGCTTTAGCCTTGAGCCATGGAATGTGGATAATGAAGAACAACCTTCAAGAGGCCTCTCAAGAAGGGGAAGGAATCCTAAATAGGAATTCCTCCGGCAATTCTTGCTGAACAACAAAGAATTCTCTCTTGTCCGAATAGATAGTGAGATGAATAATACTCAACATAAGCAAAAATGGCTACCATACCCTTCTCTTATACAAGTTAAAGCCTCCTTACCATGGACCCCACACATTAGGGTTTTCTCTACCAAGTGATCTCTCTCCCATGTGAACTGCACTGCCTTTCTAAGAAAGCTTCTCCTTCTTCTATTGTGCAGTCAAACTTGGTCAATCTTGACCTAAACCTCTTGCAAATAATCTTGTTCACACATGAGGGTGTGTAAACCGGTTCCAAAGGTGATCCATTTTATTAGTATGAGGGATTTTATTAAGGTTTTTTTTATTTGGAATGGGTCTCCCTACCCATTTATTCTCCTCCTGTATGAAATCTACAAAAATTAATATTCCAATTTGCTGCTTGCAAATTTTGGAATATTACAATCCTCCCCCATCAAAGATTGCTTGTCCTCAAGCAAGTACAAGGATAGACTGATTTACTTCCCCTTAATTTCCCTGTAGCATCCATGCATGATAAAATTCTCCAAGAAAAGGATGCCATATCATCAATCAAGTGTTCAGGTTGTCCGTCCAACATATGCAATTTAGCCTTTGGTGAACATCCCCAAAAAGTTGTCATGTAGAAGCAAATATCCATGAAGGAAACAATGGGATGTCTAAGGGCCTCCTTGAGGCATGATATCTGATATAAATTGGGACTCATCATCCCCATATGAATCTCCCATCCCCAAGAAATCATCCATACAACATGAGTTGCTCCCAAACATAGCAACTCATATAAAACTCTCTCCACCTTGAGCTTCGGAAAAGAAGGTGGGCTAAAAATATGAATATGGCAAGCTCCATAGCTCACCCCATGCTGTCCTCTCCTCCACTTATGATTAGTGTGGAGTGTGTGTTGATCAAGGGCTGAAAATGTATTGCCTCCAAGTGGCAACATGAAGAGCAATCCTCCAAGGATCTCTCCTCCATCAATGAGAATCCAGCTGGCCCATAGTATGTCATCTATGATGAGTAGGACATGATCATCATAGAATACCACAATGACATGTTTGTTGTAGGTTATACCATGTGCAGCAAGGTACAAACAATGTCTCATAGGGCTATAACACAATCTCATCCACTGCAGCTGTAGAAAATAACATGGCAAGCATTGTATAGAAAATATCACCTCTACTACTAAATAGTAAATAGATGAGTGAATCAGCAATACAAAATCAAATACATGCCCACATATATAAAATGGATGGATATCATCATCAAGCTCATGGCCCACCTCCAAAGAAGGAAAATAAGTGGTTGTGGTGGCCATGTCTCTCCTCATGCTCCCACTAGAACATGCAATGCAAAAGCTATGGGGATCTCCTCCCCTCAAAGACACATTCAAATCATGTGTCATTTCACCAATCATGCTCCCAATAATAACATGGACAATATCAAAAAATGGAAACATCATCCTCATCAAGATAGAGGAAGTACTGATGGTTTCATATGGTGCTGGAAAGTACCAACAGTCTCCCAAGAGTGCATAACGCAATTTTGCAAACTTCTGCTTAAGAAATGTAGAAGGAAAAATGTTTTGAAGTAAAATGCTAATCATATTAATTAGCTGATCATGTGTATAATGGAAAAACATTTGCCCAAGGCCATGTGAAATATGGTTGTCTCCATCATATGGTTTGGCCCAACTTTTCTCATGGAGCAACATGAAAAATCTGCCCTTTTGAAGAGCCATGCACTGCAACATAATGATAAGATCATGTAGATAAGAAAATGTAAATACAAGACTCTTACCATAAGCTGGAAGTAAGATGATAGGTGGATCTATGTATATGATCCTCCTCGCAAGTGTCAGTGCTGTGAGCTCATGTAGAAAGGCTCTTGCCCATGCCAATCTCTGTTTCTTGACATGCTCCTTGTCAAGAACATATCCGGTGATGCTGCTGCAAATGTGAAGCTCTCCCCAAAAGGAGATGCCTCCTGATTGGTCCAAGCCAAATAGGAATCCCTTTTCACTATGGGAGTGCCTTCCTCCACTCTTGAAACACCATAAATCATATGAGAGCAAATTTTCTTGTGCTCTCTCCAAGATAGCCCAAGCAACCCAAGTGCTTGTTGCCTCCTCATGCTCACATCATGTAAATCATGTGATGAAGGTACCATGACTGATATATATGCCATATCAGCTCCATGTATCCCTACTCTCTGCTGCCCAATGATGCAAACATCCTACCACCTCTCCTCTACTCCCATCCTCCTGGAAAAAGAGTACTCCCCGTGATGGCCAAACTCCTTCAAAAGAAGCCAGCGCATCCAAGTCTCTTGCTGCCTGGTATCATATATTTGCAGGTGGAAAATCAGCCCCTTCTTCTCATCCACACCCACTCATCTCCTTGTGGATGTATTCTCCTTTTTCCTCCTTTGGTGCTCCTCCCATGAGGGCTACCATTATCCCAAGCCATATCTTCCCCTTTGCATTTCATGGAAGATTGAAATGCAGCTCCTTGGAGACCTCTTAGAAAATATTTCTCACCCATGGCTATGTTGGATCCATGAGGAACCAATTGTGATGGAGGTAATATCTCCTCTCCACCCATGTCTGACAGCGCTGCTAATTCCTCCAATAGTGTAGCAATTGTTTCATCCTCCGGTTCAAGGTTTGTTCCCTGATTTATCATGAAGGTGCCATGGTTTATTTCATCCTCCAATGGTTCACATCCCAACCTCAAGGGCTGAATGAGAATCATCAAAAGTTCCTGAGGATGAGGGTTTATCTCTTCCTTAAACCCTTTGCACAACACAATGCAATTATGGTGCTCTAGAATAGCAATAGATGTAGATCCTGGGACCTTTAAGGATGAATCTCCACAATTATTTAGGTTGTTTACTGAAATGAAAAGTGGAACTTCACTCATACCTTGATGGATCCTGGGGTATTCTTATGTGGCTGCAACAATTGCCTCCTCTAATGCCATAGCTACCTCCTCCATAGCTGAAAAAGGTTGCTCTTCCTTTGTCCTCTCTCCATGAAAGGTTTGAATCAACCTTTGAGAAAATTCTTCAAAAGAGCTTTCCCTTGAATGGACCAAGGGTTTGAACCACCAAACAGAGGCTTCACCCTCCATGTGCAGCGCTGTAATATCCATTGCTTCTTCCTCTGCCACTGGATGTAGCAAGAAAAATTCTTCTAGCTTTTTCACCCAAGAGCCTCTAGCTAAAGTGTCCCCACCAAATGTAGACAATAGAAACCTATTGCCTCTGATTTATTGTTCTTCTGCTGAATAAACTGTGGGAATGTTGTAGCTTCCCTAAATGCTGTAGAATGGGATTTATATTCATCTAGGTATTGATTTAGAACCAGATGATCCAAACATCCCTCATGCTTGCTTCTTTTTTGAGAATAGGAAGTGCATGGACCTTCCTCTTCTTCTCTTTTCTTCTCCTCCTTGGGGAGGTTCTCCTTTATTCTGAAAATAGATGAGATCAAGCTCATCTTCTGCATCATCATCTTCTTCCTCTTTCTTGGGCTTGAAGGCCACAGGCTGAGCCAAGAAAGGTGCTCTGATACCACTGTAATATCCCAAATGGGGAAATTTTTGCAATGTTGGGAATATCTTAAGATATTCCTCTTTCAGAAATATTGCAAGTCTATTTCAGAGATTGACTACTTGGGCATTTATCAGATGCATCACCTTCACAAGGAAGGATGAAATACAGAGGCTATCTGGCCCTTTGTAGACTCTGTCTATAGATATGTAATATCTCCTACTAGGAAGAGCTACTCTATTGAGAATGCCTCATGATAGAGTTACAGCAGTAAGAAAATACACCCGTTGACAAATAACAATGACACATACTCATAAAATGTGAGATGAGTCCATAGCTATCTCATTATAATAATAGCATCATCATATGTATACAAAATCTTGAGGGAAATGATACTCAATATGTACAATGCCAAGCCTCAAGAGAAAAGTACATAAATCATGGAATAACTCTGATGCACATATAAACCCTAGCTATGACTGCGCAGTTTATAAGAGAAACTACATGATAAAAATGCCAAATGCATATATATACAATGATATGGTACAAAATAACATTAGGAGTGAAGAATTCAACTCCCAAAGGCTACCTCCTATCAATCCTAGAAGGATTTATCATATAACCCAAAATCTGCAAAATGCCAGAGTAGCTGGGTAGCTACAACAATTCAGAAATAGAACCGGATGGAGATCGATGAATCTGATGCTCAAATTGAATATGCTTCCTCCAACGGATCTTTTGAATGAAATTTTGATCCCTTCATCAAAGATCTCTCCCTCCAATAATCTGTAAGATCCCCACTACAAATGCTCTATAGAAAATAATGCAGTCACTGGGTGAACTATGTTGTAGGGGCAAGGGAATGAGATGGCCTTGATGCCAAATCTGCAATGATGCTCTGAAATTTTCCTCACGAAGTCCTCAAAGGGATAGGGACTCCCTTCCTCTGAAAATCAGCTCCGAAAGTGGTGCAGATGTCCTCCACTGCAACTATCTACAATATAGCAACACTCTTGAACAAGAATAACGCTGTCACTGGAGATGGTAGCTTTGTCTTTGAGCCATGGAATGTGGAGAATGAAGAAAAACCTTCAAGAGGCCTCTCAAGAATGGGAAGGAATCCTAAATAGGAATTCCTCTGGAAATTCTTGCTGAACAACAAAGAATGCTCTCTTGTCTGAATAGACAGTGAGATGAATAATACTCAACATAAGCAAAAACGGCTACCATACCCTTCTCTTATACAAGTGAAAGCCTCCTTACCATGGACCCCACACCTTAGGGTTTTCTCCACCAACTGATCTCTCTCCCATGTGAACTGTGCTGCCTTTCTAAGCAAGCTTCTCCTTTTTCTATTGCACAGTCAAACTTGGTCAATCTTGACCTAAACCTCTTGCAAATAATCTTGTTCACACATGAGGGTGTGTAAACCGGTTCCAAAGGTGATCCCTTTTATTAGTATGAGGGATTTTATTAAGGTTTTTTTTATTAGTAATGGGTCTCCCTACCCATTTATTCTCTTGCTCTATGAAATCTGCAAAAATTAATATTCCAATTTTTTTGCCGCAGGAAAATTTTGGCACATAACAGACTAGATTGACCCGAATTGTTTTGAACATGTTACCATCACCCTTATGCACCTTCCCAAAAACAATCTCGACCATTGGATGCACAAATCTCAAGAAAATGGTTGTAGGTGATGGAGGCCAATTTCTCAGAAAGTGTGCATTGGAATTTGCTGAAATTTATTGAGATTGTTACCATCATCTCTAAGCATCTCCCCATGAAAAAACATGAAAAATGGATTCACGGTTTTCGATATATAATAAAAACAAGTTTCTGCTAAAAACCGAGACTTCCTGTAGCAAAAAAAAGACTTCTTGTAGAATTTTAGGACAACGATGAAAATCAATGAGAAAAGCTTGAAAATGATGGGTGGATGTTGGAAATGGATGAGGGTGATGGATTGGAATGACCTTGGTCCTTTTGGAGCATTTGAGAAAAGGAGGAGAAAGTCCAAGTTTGACTTTCTTTGACTAGATTTTTGACTACCTTTGTCTTTTGGTGCCAATTTTTGTTTGTTTGTTGCTTGCAAAGGTTGGAGAGAACCTGCATTCATTAGAGAGGGATACATGAAGAAAATAATTTTTTCCTTTTCATTTTTTCATTTTTTTTCTTAGGCCTAGGAGGTTTTCACTTAGGATAATTTTTTTTATTATCTTATTTTATCTTTTTTCCAGCCCATTGAATGCCTCATGGAGGTTTTCAATCAGTGAGCCAATCTCAAGCACCTCAAAAGAGGTTTTCACCTGATATTTTATTCTTTTATTTTCTCTCTTTTTCCATTTTTAAAATTTTTCCTGTCCTACTCTACTTGAAATAACAAAATCTATTTCACGTATAGGAATAATTCCAATGGAGCCATGTGCATATCAAGATGATATATATAATCATATGTAGGCTTGAATGCTTTGCTTTGGCATGCACCTGAATATGAGAGACCAATTCCTTTGACTGAGATGATATCAAGTATTGTTGAAGAAGAGTGTGTTGTTGCAACTTAATGAATGTTGGAACCATATTTCAATATAGTTGTGATACCCTTGGTTCGATTTCTCATGTGGATCATTCTTCATGTCTTCTTCTAACATGACATTCAAATATTTATCTTTTTGATGATTGTTCTCTTGAACACGTGGAGGATATGATGGTAAACAAGAGGGGACCTTCTCATTCTATGATTATGATGTATTCTCTCCATCAAGTGAAGCCCATGATTCTTTTGTCTCCTTATTTGAATCTTCTTCTTTTGGATGTATGAAATCAAGATAACCTATTTTTTGCAATACCTTTCTTTAACTAATATGAATACCATTTAGATCAAGAGGATATGTTTGGAAGTGTTGTACCTTGGCATTGTAAGTGGGCTGATCTACTTCTTTGTGTGGGTTTGGAAATGGTGGTACAGGTAGTTGAGTGGGAGTTGATCTTTGAGATGAAAGTGGTTGGGGTTGTAGTTGTGGTGGAGGTGGATGGTAAGGATAGAATGGAGTTGGGTATGGAGGATATTGAGGAAAATATTGAGTATATTGTGCATGTCAAACCAAGAGGTAACTCCACAAATCAGAATGTGTATTAGATGAAGAATGTACATGTATTTATACATGGAGGTGAGGCTATTGGGATTCATCTCCCAATGACTCTTGGCCTTCCTTATTTCCTAATATTAAATAATATACAATATTGAATATTCTCACCCAACCCTTAAGATTAGGTGTCAACATTCCCCCCTTTAATCTGAAGGGATGTTGGTGAGCCCAAGCATCAATCTGAAATTTTCAAACTTCTCTCTTCCAAGTGCTTTGGTGAAGATATCAGCAGTTTTCTCATTTGTGGAACAATGATGTAGATGGATGGTTTTGGCCTGAACATGATGTCGAATTAGATGGTATTTTGTATTGATGTGCTTTGTTCGATCATGGAACTTTGGGTTCTTGGCCAAATTTATTGTAGAAGTGTTGTCGATCATGAGTGGTGTGGAATACATTTGTTTCATCTGCAAATCTTCCAGGATTTTCCGGAGCCACACAATTTCCTTTGTTGCTTCAGCTGCTGCCACATATTCTGCCTCGGTCGTGGAATCTGCTGGAACTGACTGTTTGCGTGATCTCCATGAGATAGCTCCTGATCCAAGACTCATGGTGTAACCCGTAGTAGACACCCCTGTTTCTTTGTCGCCATCAAAGTCTGAATCAGAGTATCCGATCAAGCTGAAGTCGCCTACCTGTGTATATTTGAGTCCAAAGTCTTGAGTCCCCTTCAAGTACCTTAACACTCTTTTTGCAGCAGACCAATGTCCTTCACAAGGTTTTTGCATGAACCTTGAGAGTATTCCAACAGCAAATGAAATGTCAGGTCTGGTGGTGGTCAGGTAGATAAGACTTCCTACAAGCTGTCTATACTTAGTTGCATCCTCAAATTCCTTCCCTTCAATAGATGTGAGCTTCAAGTTTTGTTCCATTGGAGTGGTTAAGGGATTGCATTCATCCATGCCAAACTTTTTCAAAAGATCTCTAATGTACTTCTTTTGAGAAAGAAATATATATTTAGGATGTTGAATTACTTCAATACCCAGATAGTAATGAACATGACCCAAATAAGTCATTTCAAAACCTTTCTTCAATTCTTTCTTCATGGATGCAATATAGCTCTCATTGTTCCCTGTTATCAAAAGATCATCTACATACACCACAAGATATACAAATGTTTTTCCAACTTTCTTAACAAACAAAGTTGCATCATCAAGATCAAAATGTTTGAAGTCAAGTTTCAGAAGATGCTCGGTCAATTTCTCATACCAGGCTCGTGGTGCTTGCTTGAGGCCATACAAGGATTTTATAAGCTTGAAAACTTTGTGTTCTTGACCCTTTACCACAAATCCTTCTAGCTGGGACATATAAACTTTCTCCTTTAGATCTCCATTCAAGAAGGTTGTTTTTACATCCATCTGATGGACTTTCCATCCATTCTGAGCTGCTAGGGCAAAGAGAGTCCGGATGGTGGTCCATTTTGTTGTGGGAGCAAAATTTTCTTCATAATCGATTCCTTCTTTTTGTGCAAAACCTTTTGCCACAAGCCTGGCCTTGTGCTTGTCAAGTGAGCCATCTGCTTTATACTTGTTCTTGTAGACCCACTTATAGCCAATTGGTTTTGTTCCCAAAGGCGGATCAACCAGCTTCCAAGTGCCATTCTTTATCAAGGCATCATACTCCTTCTGCATCGCTTCTTTCCATTCATCATGAGTAGCGGCTTCTTTGAAGGAAGTTGGTTCATGATCTGTAGACAAACTCAATTCACAGTTATAAGCAATATCCATATCAACAGGAGAATCAGAATTATCTACATCACCTTCGATTTGTTGAGTGGAACTTCTTGTTCCTATTTTTCCAACCTCATCAGGATGAACATTCTCCAATGTCTTTGTCAGCCATTTGGGAGGACCTTTCTAAGATGGCCCAGGTTGCTCATTTGACTGAGTTGGGATTGATTCAAGATTCAATCTCCCAATTCTTTCAATCACATCATTCAGTGTGTCATCCGTGGTCGTTTCTTCATGTGGGGAAGAGAGTGCTTCAGGACATGATTCCACATTTTGATTCAATATCAGAATCCCCCCTTCAAGATGTGGAATCTGATTATAAAATTCTTGGAAGGATTTTGCATGTGTGAATCTATCCAGGTGATCAAGTTTTTGTTCAACAACCTTGTCACTCTTGGAAGATTCAAGGAATATGACATCTCTTGCTATTACAAACTTCTTATTTGCTTCATCATAGAGACGATATCCTTTGGAGGTATTGGATTACCCCAAGAAGATACATTTTCGTCTTCTAGCACCAAGTTTGTTCCTTTGACCCTTGGGTATTAAGGCATAACAAGTGGACCCAAAGATCCTGAAATTCTTTACCGAAGGAATGTGGCCATGCCACATTTCAAAAGGAGTTTTGTTTATAATTGAACTTGAAGGGCACCTATTCTTTATGTAAACAGCACATAGAACTGCATCATCCCAAAACATCAATTTTACATTCTTGAAAAATAACATGGAGAGAACCATATTTAAAATAGTTCTGTTCATTCTTTCAGCTACACCGTTCTGTTGGGGATTATATGGCACAGTTGTTTGATGTTTGATTCCATTTTGATGAAGATAATTTTCAAATTCGTTTGAAGTGTATTCTTTTCCATTATCAGTACGTAGAGAGCCAATATGAGTTTGTGCATCATTTTCAATCCATGCATGAAAATTCTTGAATGTTTGAAAAGCATCAGACTTGTTCTTCAATAATTAAATCCAACACATTCTGGTGTAGTCATCAATAAATGTCATCATGTATTTATTTCCATTTGCAGAAGAAATAGGCATAGGGCCACATAAATCTGAATGAAAAAGCTCAAGTTTTCTATGTGCTCTGGAGTGTGAATCATGAAATGGCTGTTTGCTATGCTTTCCTAGAATACAAGCATCACATTCCTTAGGTTTTATAGGAATTGTAGGCAGTCCATTAACACCATTTTTCTTCAACAAATGAAGGCTTTAATAGTTTAAGTGTCCAAATCTAGCATGCCATAAAAGACTTGATGGGAATGTACCTTCATCATGATGTGAACTGAATGCAAAGTTTTGAGCATGAGCAGATGAACCTTTCAGCTTCAAGAGTCTCCCTTCTTCTATTCCCTCCATGACAAGTGAGTGATCCGATGCTTTTCTGACCTCTACCTTGCCATCAAACAAGTGAATGGAGTGTCCTTGCTGGCGGATTTGGACCAGGGACAAAAAGTTTCTCCTCAACTCAGGGAGGTATAGAACCTCATGTAGAATATGATCTGGAAGACCAGGCAACTTAAGCCTGACTGTGCCAAGCCCTGATGGCTTGAGTTTGGATTTATCTGCGAAATATACTGCTCCATCAACTTCGTCAGTGAATTCTTCAAAAAAATCTTTTCTAAATGTCATGTGACATGTTGCTCCTGAATCTAGCAACCAATCATCTCTCCATGAAGTAAATGAAACATCAAACAAATCTTCAGTTACTCCATTGTTACAATGTGCTAGAACATAATGAGCGGATTCAGGTGCTTTACCTTTTTCTTTGTCATTATTTTTACCTTTGTCTTCATTTCTTTGCTGCTCAATTTTCTCCCAAGGTTTCTTGCATTTGGATGCATCATGTCCATCTTTATTTCAACGTGTGCAATGAAGATTGGATTTGTCAGACTGTCTGCCCCCCCTTTCTATGAAGTTTCTTCTTCCTCTTCCTCTTCTGCCACCTCTTCCTCTAGAAGAATCTAGAGCATGACTCTTTTCTCTATGTGCCGAGTATGCAACCTCTTCTAAAGACGAAGGGACTTTCATCTTCCCAAAAGCTTTCTCTCTTTTTGCAAACTTTTTCTCGAGGGTATCAAAGGTGATATGCTCAAGGTTTCCACCTGCTTGCAATGACTCAAGATAATGTGAGTAAGTCAGATATAATGCCTTAACATATGCTATGAGAGGTATGTCCATTTTTACACCAGTGCTGTCAATATCATGCATGATAGATCTTACTTCTGAAGCTAAAGCAAGGGGATCATCATTCTTCATTTCAAGACTGAACAACTTTATCATCAATTGAACATTTTCTAATTCTGAATGTGAGTCATAGAGTTCTTTTAGCTTGATCAAGGCTTCATAGGCATTTGATAATGATGAAATATGGCATCTCACCTCTTCATTTACGGAAGCTGCAATCAAGGCATAGGCCTTGTAGTTCTTGTTTTCCCAAATGGCGAGCTCCTTGCCTGAAGTGGGCTTTGCTGGTAGATTTCCTTCTTGTCCTTCACAGATTCCTTTCCACAACTCATTAAAAATGAGAGTGTGCTTGATTTTCCGAGACCATTCAAGATAGTTCTCTTTGCCGGAGAGAACCACCCCAACAATGGATATGAGAGAATGCATTCTTCTAAAGGAAAAAATAATTACTTTGCTGGTAAAAATTCTTTTGAGGGGGAAAAAACTTTGCTAAAAAATCTTCAATTATGGAAATATACTCAATTCTGAAATAAAAAATAATAATTTTTCTTTTTTGTTTGTAAAAAGAATTTATTTGAAAGAAGTGATAATATGAATGGGAGTGAGAGTGGTTTTATATAGTATGGTATTAAACGAGAGGCGGTGTTATTATATGGGATGGGGTTCGGTGGTATTTAAACTGAGGCGATGGTATTATATATGGTAATGTAAATATAATGTGACACAACGATGTATACAAATGGGAGGAGGGGAGCGGTATTTAATAAAACAGACAACATATTAAATATGTGGTATCATATGATAGAACGTTGTATTATTTATATGACAGAGCATTGTATTTTTTATATGAATGGAGGGCGAGGAGGGTCCGTGGGACAAGCTGCAGGGGTACCGACAGTCAACACAGATGGGGAAGGCCGACAGGCAGGTGAGGTATGCGTGTACGCATGCTTAAGGGATTGGAGTCGTGTTACATGGATTCGATGGTATGAGCGTATGACAATGGGACAGACAACGCTATGGGTGTATTATATATGGGTCGTGGGCAGTATTGTTAATGAATGAGGCGTATTGTATTGTACATAGATATTATGAATGGTGGGCGGTAGGGTTATTATAACAGAGACAACGTATGAATATAACAGAGACAACGTATTAATGAACAATGGTATTATGAATGGTGGACGGTGCGTTACAATTGCAGAGGAGCTGATACCATGACAGCGTATTACAATATACAATGGAGTTATACAGCGCAGTATAGAGCCATACCAATTATACCATGTGTGTGCAGGCATGGGAAATGGAATGGGGGTAGGGAGAGATAGGGGCGAGGGGGATAGGGAATGCTGAGGACCGTGGTGAGGGGGTCGATAAGTATGGTGAGCGTTGTGAAAAGAGGGTGTGAGTGGAAAGAGGGATAGCGTTGTTGGATGAGTGAGGAAGATTCCAAAGGTGAGGCTGAGGGGCCCAAAGAAAATTTAGGAATGGTAGAGTGGCAGGTATCTGCTGGAACTGTAAATTGTAGAATTTCAGGGACTGCAAATTGCAGAATCTTCAGGAGTTGCAAAAATCAAAGTTGTGCATAAATTGCAGAGATAGTAAAAAAAATGTAGAATTGTAGTATATAAACTCAGAATGGCAGCAATTTAATGGAGCAACAAAAACTAAACATAAAACTGATTGAGCAAAAGACTATTAGCAGGAATGAGGGAGTTACACCACAGGAAAAAATGTCAATAGTGGGACTGGCTCTGATACCATGTCAAACCAGGAGGTAACTCCACAAATCAGAATATGTATAAGATGAAGAATGTACATGTATTTATACATGGAGGTGAGGCTATTGGGATTCATCTCCCAATGACACTTTGCCTTCCTTATTTCCTAATATTAAATAATATACAATATTGAATATTCTCACCCAACCCTTAGGATTAGGTGTCAACATTCCTTCTAGGGAAAAAAACCCTAAACTAAACATAACTTCTACCATCAGATCATCTGCCTAATGAACGGCCCAGATTGAATAGAAATTACTATACTTTTACGAGGAAATTTTACATATGTTTTGAGCTTCGGGGGGCACTACCCCCAAAACCCCCGTCGGGCAACTGCTGGCCCTCGGACCCCCCAGCCGAGGGGTCAGCCCCCGTAGACCCCGCTTTCGGGGGACAAGTCCCCCCCGCACCACCCCCCCTCTCCGCCCCCCCCCGCTGCAAGGGTGTACAGTTTTCCTAGGGTATACATCCAACTAAAATAAGGATCTCTGAATCAGCATGAAAATCAGGCTCCACACCCAACAATCTCCCGCTTGGAGAATGATTGTAGCAACTCCACTGCTACTTCATTTGCTGAAAAATGACTCCTCTTTGGACCTGGTTGTTTCTCATCTTCATCATCATCCTTGAAGACCAATTGAAACTAAGCACATTCTTATTTTCTCCCTTGTTACAACTTTTGTTAGCATATCTGCAGGATTCTGGCTAGTGTGTATCTTTTCCAACTTCAACTCTCCATCTTCCAATACTAACCGTATGAAATGGTACTTGAGATGTATGGGTTTGGTCCTGGAATGAAATGCTGAGTTATTTGCAATATGAATGGAACTTTGACTATCATTGCATAACGTGCCCATATCATGCTTCTTACCCAATTCACCCATAAACCTTTGTAACCAAATCATTTCTTTACTAGCATCTGTAGCAGCAACATACTCTGCTTCTATTGTTGAAAGTGGAACAACACACCAGATTTTTGAAACCCAACTGACATTTGTTCCACCTACAATAAATACATATCCTGTAGTGCTCCTCCTATTATCTCTTTCACCTACCATATCTGCATCAACATATCCCTGTAGAGAAATGTTTCAACCACCAAAGAATAATGTTTGATTTGTGGTACCTCTCAAATATCTGAGAATCCATTTTACTGCCATCCAATGTTCTTTTCCTGGATTATTCATGTACCTGCTTACAACTCCCACTGCATGTGCAATATCAGGCCTTGTGCAGACCATTGCATACATTAAACTTCCAACTGTTGATGCATATGGAACTTTAGACATATAATCCATGTCTTCTTGGGTCTTTGGGCACATCTCCTTACTAAGTTTGAAATGGCTAGCAAAAGGTGTACAAACTAGTTTTGCATTCTGCATATTCAATCTTTTCAACACCTTTTGTATGTAATCATTCTGAGACAGTGTTAATTTTCAATTTTTCCTATCTCTGGTGATTCTCATACCAAGGATCTATTTTGCAGCTCCCAAATCCTTCATTACAAATGAATTTGCCAATTTTTTTTTTAGCACATTTATTTCCTGCATGTTAGACCCTGTAACAATCATGTCATCTACATACAATAACAATATAATATAGCTGCCATCATTTTGCTTTTTCAGATAAACACAATGATTAGAGTAACATCTAGTATAACCTTGTTCAGACATAAACTTGTCAAATTTTAGATACCACTGCCTTGGAGCCTGTTTTAAGCCATACAAGCTCTTCTTTAACCTGCACACCAATTTTTCTTTCCCTTTGACCTCATATCCTTCTGGTTGCTGCATGTATATCTCTTCCTCCAAATCTCCATGGAGAAATGCTTTCTTTACATCTAACTATTCAAGATGTAAATATTCCACTGCTACAAGACTTAAAATAGTTCTGATTTAATTCATTTTAACAACCGGAGAAGATATTTCATCAAAATCAATACCTTTCTTCTGTGCAAAGCCCCTCACCACAAGTCTAGCTTTGTACCTTTGTTTTCCTCCATCTTCTTCCTTCAACCTGTAAACCCATTTATTCTACAATGTAGTTTTACCTGCAGGCAACCTGATTAAGTCCCAAGTCTGGTTATGCATTAAGGAGTCCATCTCTTCTTCCATGGCTATCTCCCACTTCTTCCTCCTTTTAACCTGCATTGCTTCTTCATAACATTCAAGCTCACCAAAATTAGTCAGCAATAAATAATATAATGAAGGAGAGTATCGTTCAGGGGGTCTACTTATCCTGGTAGATCTTCTAACACCACTTTCAGGTGTTTGAGGTGCCTATTGCCGTTGTGGTGGTTGCTACTGCTATGGTTTTTTATTATTATTATTTTCAGGCACCTTTACCTTTTCAGTTATCTCATCAAGAACTGTGTATTCCTTGCTTTCTTTTTCCTGTTTATTTTCCTGCAACTGATTCTTATACAAGACCTTTTCATTGAATATTAAATCTTTTCTCCTAATGATTTTTAGATTTTCATAATCATATAAGCGATAACCAAAAGCATTAACACCATATCCAATAAAGGTACATTTCTTTAATTTTTCCTCAAGCTTTGTTCTATTTTATTTATTAATATGGACAAAGGCCTCACAACCAAAAGGCTTTAAAAAAGAGTAGTTTACATTTTTACCTGTCCATGCTTCCTCTGGAATACCACCATCCAAGGAACTTGAAGACCCTCTATTTATTAGATAAACAACAGTATCTACAGCATCTGCCCAAAATTGTAAAGGAAATCCTGCATGCAATATCATGCACCTTGCACGCTCCATGATTGTTCTATTAATCCTTTCTGACACAACATTTTCTTGTGGTGTTCTTGGAACTGTCTTCTCTCTACGAATTCCATGCTTTGAACAGTACCTATAAAACTCTTTACTGCAATATTCACCTCCATTGTCTGATATAAGACACTTCAACTTCTTTCCTATCTCAATCTCAACCAAAGCTTTCCATTTCTTGAAAGTATCAAATACATCAGATTTATTTTGAATATAATAAATCCAATTTTTTCTAGTTTCATCATCAATAATCATAACATAATAGCGAGAGCCACCGAGAGATGATACTTGAGTAGGTCCCGATACATCTGTATGCACAAGCTCCAATTTTTTTCTCTTCTTTTCTTTCCCAACTCTGAGAAATCTGACTCTCTTTTGTTTTCCATAAATGCAATTTTCACAAAAATCCAAATCAACATTCTTCAAACCTAGCAACAAATTTCTTGAGTGAAGAATCTTCATCCCGTTCTCACTCATGTGTTCGAGCCTATGATGCCATAATGCTGCATCTGCTCCTTTGGAAGTTAAAGCATTAACAAAGTTAGAAATACCATTGCATAAATACAATGTACCAACCTTTTCACCTTTTGCTATTACTAGGGCTCCTTTGGTGACCTTCCAAGATTTATATGTGAAAGTTGTCACACAACCTTCACCGCCTAACTGTCTTGTTGAAATCATATTTTTATTTAGATCTAGAACATGCCTTACCTCCTTTAATAGCCATTGGTTTCCATTCTGCTGTTTTACAAGAACCTTACCCAATCCAACAATTTTACAGGGTTTATCATCACCCAAATGGACTTGTCCAAAATCTCCTTGAACATAGTCATGAAAATATTTCTTATTAGGTGTGGCATCGAATGAGGCCCCTGAATCTACTACCCAGGAATCAGTAACATTTTCGAAAGAAAGAATCAAAGAATGTTTTAACACATCACCTGTCACATTTGCTTCATGATTGTTTTCTTCTTCCGCGTCTCCTTCTTTTCCCTTTCGAGATCCACAGTCTTTCTTTAGGTGTCCTTTATTTCTGCATTTGCATCACACTATCCCTGATCTGGACTTGGATCTGCCTATTCTTGATTTACTGCGATATCCTGAGCTCTTTCCTCTTTCCATTCTCCTTCCCTTAGACTCTGCACTCAGAGCATTACCCGATGTCTCACCGGAGCTTTTCCGTCACATTTCCTCGCTAAGGATAGAATCGAAAACATCATCAAACATTAAAGTACTAGATCCAGAGACAGAGTTACTAATGGCCATTACTAAACCATTCCAACTCTCTGGCAATGAGCACAAGAATAACAGAGCTCTAACTTCATCATTAAATTTTACTCCTATAGAACTTAACTGATTGGTAACTGTATTAAAATCATTTAAATGGTCTGCAATAGATCCACCTTCCCACATCTTCATATTCAATAGTCGTTTCATAAGAAATAACTTGTTTGAGGCCAAGGGTTTTTCATATAGTTTCGCCAACGTCTGCATCAAACCCTCTGTTGTTGTTTCCCTCAAAATATTGAAGGCGACTGATGCTGCAAGGCACAACCATACTGTTCCAAGTGCCTTTCTATCGAGAATGTTCCATTCCACATCTGTCATGGCCGCCGGATTCTTTGTTATTTCGCTAAATTATAGGTACATATCTTTCTGATACAGATAATCTTCCATCTTCATCTTCCACAGTGGGAAGTTTTGGCCATTAAATTTTTCAACCCTAAACTTACCATCTTCTACCATTGCTCCCACTTGAACCAAGAACCCTTCTTTCCTGCGAGTTTATCAGCCAAATATACCTTCAGCTCTAATACCAGTTGTTAGAAAATTATATATTACGGAGCAATAAAACAAATAAAATATGTGGAAAATACAAGCACACAAAACACATAAAACCAGAGAGACATAGATATATGTGGTTCACCCATTTTGGGCTACGTCCACCCCGAGCAGCTAGTCCTTCCTTTCTATTATCTAGCAAAATGAAGAGACAAAACCTACAACAGATCTGCTCTAATATCCTATGTTCTCTCTCACAGTATCCATATCTATTTCCCACTCATAAAATACACATGTAATACACAACCGCAAAACAATACCCTCATACAAAGAGAGGGGTTTCCTTCTAGGGAAAAAAACCCTAAACTAAACATAACTTCTACCATCATATCATCTGCCTAATAAACGGCCCAGATTGACTAGAAA
This sequence comes from Pinus albicaulis, assembly GCA_034641835.2. Lineage (NCBI taxonomy): Eukaryota > Viridiplantae > Streptophyta > Pinopsida > Pinales > Pinaceae > Pinus > Pinus albicaulis. Next base: position 148,064 of record JAXQQM020077870.1, read on the forward strand.
TTACTATACTTTTACAAGGAAATTTTACATCTGTTTTTAGCTTTGTGGGTGCTGCCCCCGAAACCCCCACCGGGGGACCATTAGCCCTCGGATCCCCCAGCCGGGGGGTCAGCCCCCCCCGGACCCCGCGGGGGGGAAAAGTTCCCCCTGCACCCCCCCTATTGCAAGGGTGTATAGTTTTCCTAGGGTATACATCCAGCTAAAACAAGGATCTTTGAATCAGGATGAAAATCAGGCTTCACACCCAACATTTCAGATGTCGTATATTCGACTGGTCACAATGAAGGGCCACAGAATTTTCCTAAGCCCAAACCTTATGAAAAACTTGATGAATTTTCTTTGATATTATGCAAACGAAATTATTCATATGTATGGGTTCTTGTATTTAACATACTCAGTGGCCTCGACACATTTGCAAAAAAGCACAAAAAATAGCAGCAAACATCCATCCTAACTCTGATAATCTTCATGAGAGTAAGCAACAACCTAGGAAGGTTTCTGCTGCTACTTAATTTGGTTTACTACTTTTGTCTGTGATTACTGTACAGTGGAAATTTTCTATGTTTGCTGAGGAGCCGCTAACTGTGGTTTTGTTGGATCTGAATGTGATAGCGACTGCTGCAGGACTGGGTTTTTAGGTTGTTGGAAAAGCTACTTGTAGTGGACTATTGTTGTGTTTGTTGAGGAGCTTCTAACTATGGTTTTGAGGGAGTTGAATGTGAAAGTGGCTACTACTACAGAACTAGGTTTTCAGGTTGTTGGAAAAGCTACTTCTAGTTGACTGTATCTTACATAAACCACTAATTTTTTATATCCAGACATAATAAACAAATTCAAAAAAAAATGCAACACCTTTAACTAAGATGACTATCCATTTGCAACTATACCATCCATTCCTAAGGGATTAGCATGCAAACATCTCAAACTGTGGAGGCTGTGGGAAATGTTGTCATTGA
>JAXQQM020059426.1:0-44537 GCA_034641835.2 Pinus albicaulis
CCCTAGTTTATGTGTTTTTTTTAAACTAGACATTTGAACTTTAATCCTAAGGGGAGTGGACCCCAAAGGACAAGTGTGTTGTGAATGTAATTTAATATTCAAATTTGAGGAAATGAATAAAATGATTGTGTGCGGATTGACCAAAATGAGATTTATGAGATCACTTGCTAAATCCATGAGGATGGATAAGGCAAATACTTTCCCCACAATCTTTCAAAAATCCTTGAAAGAAATTATTTCTAATTTAGATTTTTGAGGAAGAATCTAAATTCCCCAATGATGAGGAAAATAGTTGGGAAGAGGTAAAAAGCTGGAAAAGCTGAGGAAAATCATAAAACAACTTTAAAGAATCCCTAAAATGGGAAGCCTAGGAAAACAGGAAGAAAAGCATCCTGATATTCTGGACGCAGAATTAGAAACATGCTTTGGGGAACAATAGCTTAAATAAGCTGCTCCTAAACAGATTAGAGGTTAGTCTGTTCTAGGAGACGATCTCAGCTCAGGGGTGAGTTTTGGGAGACAAAAGGACTCTAAGGTTGGGAGGTTGGTCGACTGCATGAGTGGTATGTCTCTAAAATTATTGGTGTGTTTATTTCATATAGTATGAATTGGCTACATATAACTGTTGATTTGTAGATTTGATTTATTAATGCTACATTTAACAGAATTAATCATACGGAATTCACCTTTATAATTTTGTATAGTTGTAGAACAGAAATCTGTAGAGTAGAATCCAACAGAAGTTCTAAACCGAGGTTGGTTTAAATATGAGGATACATATTCCTCTACAGATAATTGAACTTTGGACTGCTTCTGATCTATTAGTATAAATTATGAACATGAGTAGGATAAAGCAGTGTGAGAGTTACTGTACTAACTTTGAAAATTGCCATATATGAACTGTAATTTAAACTGTGCCTTAAATGAGCAGGAAAAGATTATTTCTACATATAAGAAGTTAATTCTACACCAGAAGGAAGCAAACATCAATTAGCAGGAGACTGCTCCTTAATATTTATTCTATGTAATCATTCCTGCATTAGAGGATAGAACTAATAGATGGAAGAAAGTTCAGTAAATAAACAACATGCAGATTTCACAATAGCAGGGCATATTTAACTATATGTATTCTAGTCTATCATGTAAACCAAAGGCAAGGGGGTATAGTGGAATATTTTAAATACAAATGTCTTCTAGACATAAATATAGAGACAGATATTCACACACCACCTGTAGATAATTTAGACAAATATCCTGTGCAAATTAATAAACAAAGGTGTAGAGCAGAGCTGGTAAATATTTTGTACTATTCCAAAAATTATTGAAGAGACTTAGATACTGTCACTATCAAAACTACAAACTAGTGTGGTATGAGAACCACATACAAAAGCCTTGGAAAAGAAAACCTTCCTACTACAAAATTGGTATAGATAGATTAATTGCTTGAATACCAAAATAAAATGTGGAGTTATAAGAATACAGGCAACTGAATTTCAATATGGAGAAGAACAGTACAGTATTCACTAAAATATCACCATTTCATGAATATAGTTTAACCACGGTGTGGCCTGAGAGCTTCCAGGCAATAAAATACACAGAATGTGGGGGATACAAAAATTGAAAATGCCATCAGCAAATCTTAAGCTAGAGCCAAGTCAAAAAGAGTAAAGAGAGAACTCCGCTGGAACACATATTAATCCACTAAATCAAAATGGGTATTATGGAAAGCAGGAAACAACAAAGATATATATATATATATATACAAAAATCCAAATGATTACAAGGCCACTGTGACCTGAGGATAGTTCATAATACTCTAGGAGCTGATATAAATAGACATTCAGTGTCGGGATTTAACATGTATAATTGTCAAAAATTTACAACTTTATCAATACAATTTTTAATCTGTCGGAAACATTATAGAACAATGAGAGAAGAGCGGACTTCCTCTAACCAGTGTTTGGTGAATACCGACCTGCAAGTGGCAAGAGGAGTCAATGTTAATGTCGAAGGAAGCCACGACTCTCAATGTTCAAGAGAGAGAGAGTAAGATGCAGGTCGTAGTTACCTGTAAGAGACAAAACCCAAAAATAAATACGATGCAGAATGTGACGAGGAAGAATAACGTGAACGGATATAAAACAATAATTAAGAAGGGAATAGCTACCTAGTGAGAAAGAAACTCAAATCCATCCGTGACCTGTACATATAAATAGGAATTTTTCATAAATACAACTTGGAGGTTGGCGTTCAAAATTAAATAAGGAAGCTAGCACTCTAGTGAACGAACAGTATGAATGGCGCCCTACACAAGTCGAAAAACAAAAACGACCTAGAATGTTGAGAGGGCTAGAATCCCTCTAGCGCCATGCGAATGACCTTAGAGAAACTTTCGATAAGAGTAAGATAGAGGGTCAGCTCCAAAATCACAAGAACATTCGTTCCAGTCTAGCTCTTGAGAATACGTGTAAGGAAATACCAATACTATGAATTTAAACCACGCACAATCAAATACCTTGAAATAGAAATAACCAATTCTCTGAAAAACAATATAACAAATTGTGAGACGCAACACAATCTTGACAAATTGGTAGACGTAACTCAATCTGGAACTAAACGATGGTAAACTATCCATCTAAATCCAATAATCTCAGTAAAGGCTCGAAGCGTGGAGCGTAATTCTGAACCAGAAAAGGAAAGGCCATGTTAAATGGCAAGAACAGAGCGTGAAATCTCATACCTGAAATTGTCAATTGTAGCTCAGAGATACGCCAAAGACTGGACTGAGTCTCGCTCAGTTCCTATGGCACCGAAATTCACTGTCACGCGACAAACCAAACGCGTAGGAAGGAAAAAAGAACCGACGAACAAATTAACATGGTGAATTTATATCAAGGCCTCCTGAATCGATCAACGAAACCCTAACGCACAGAATGAATCGACGTCATCCACCTGGCAAGATCCAAAGGGTGAAGCCATGGATCGAAGGGTTTAATGAGCAATGTACATCATACGTTCAATGTTTAATATGACAAGCAATGCAATTGAATGTCGCGGCGTGTTGGCCGTGCTATAGAAATTTCCTTGGCAACCAGGTAGGCTGACGGGAGGAGTCCAGAGCGACGTGGAGCTAACTCACGTGACCACGAATGGACAGAGAACCATTACAACCTCTACGATGAGACGGAAAACCATATATGAGCCTACGTGGAATATAGCTTCACATCTCAATTTACAACAACGATGAACCAATTTGCAAAATTGTATTACGTGAAGGCCAACACAAAATACTTCAAATCTTGATATGAACAAGGACGAGAAATCAATAAATAGACATGAGTGCTGTGTACGCATAGATATAAACATGAGTAAATTAAATCCCACTAAGGGTTATATGTCATCAACGAGTGGAGACACGGGGTAATAAACATAGTAAATCAAAGTGATTTAATATAGGCCCATTGACCTATAACAATGTGGGAAACATGTGAAAGCGAATCGATTTCCCATAGGTGTATCAAATATACGAATAGGTTGAATGTATAAAAACAAAGGTAGGACATAAAATGGCTGGTGATATATAAACCCATTAGGGGTTATGTTAATTATGGTTATGTTTTGTTACAAATTTATTTAAATTCCATTGGGGTTACAAATCTATTTCATTCCCATGTAGTTTAATATAGTTGATACATGGAAATAAATCGAAATTAGGGAAACAATTCTGATCTGATCAAATCTGCAAAGTAATAGTATAATACCTGGCTAGAATTTAATTTGAAAAGATGAATGAAAAAAAAAAATTGGGAAGGAAAATGGGAGGTGTGACAAATGGTATCAGAGCCCAAGTTATAAAACTGGGCTGGTGACATTGTGCTCACAGTGGCTGTGTTTTCACTATATAAATTTATTTCTCTGGAAATTTTTTTATTTTTTTTATTTTCACTGATCTGTGTTGTGTAGTGTACAGCGGTGCTGAAATGGCAGAAGGTGACGAAATTTATGTTGATCTGCGTGATGAGGATAATGCACCAGATCCCAATGCACCCATGATGGCTATGTTGCGGAGGTTGCAACAAGAATTGGCTGAGATAAAAAGCCAGAATGACAGATTGTCATTAGCCAGTGAGGAGCAGGAAAGGCTCATCAGAGAATTAACTTCGCGGAACAGCCAAGAAGGCGAAGGTTCTGGAAAGAGGAAGATTGATTAGTCTGATGATGATGATGCTGTTAGGCATTAGTATAAGAAAAAAAAGGAATTGCAGGGGGAATTCCGAAAGATTAAACCTCCCTCCTATGATGGGGAGAAGGAGGAAGAAGCGAAAGCCTGGTTGTTGAACATGATTAAGTACTTCCAGGTCTATGAATATGAAAGCAATCTGAAGGCCAGATTAGCTGTTTACTAGCTACAAGGTAAGGCTACCTTGTGGTGGGAGGAGAAAAAAATGGTGCATGCCATTGATGAAAAGACAGTTACTTGGGAATATTTCCAAGTTAAGTTCAAAAACCGCTACCTGAATGAATGTTACTATGATGATAAAGCCAAGGAATTTTATGAACTTCGATTGGGGTAGCTCACTATTGATGAGTTTGTTACTAAATTTACAAACCTGTTGAGATATGTACCCTACATAAGGGAAGAAAATGAAAATACAAAGGTTTCTTAACTGTTTTCCTACTGTGTACAAAGAGAAAATTGAGTTTGACAACCCAAAAACAATGGAAGAAGTTGTTAGGAAAGCTAGATTGTGCTACCAACTATTCAAAAGAAAAACTAAACATGGAAAAATCTGGGTCAATAAGAGTGAATTCAAAGGGAAGAAATAGAAACCAGCCTATTTGAAGAATTTTGGCAGAGATCATCAGCGGAAAAAGTTTAATAAACCCAAAGAAAGTCAAACTGCTCAGTCCCAACTGGCCTCAAAACAAATAGATGGAGACAATAAGAAAGAGGGCACAGTGAAAATGAGAGAACCTCTGAAATGCTGGGGATGTGGAGAACCCCATCTGCTGAGAGATTGTCCCCATCGAAACATTCATATGATTATAAGAGACCGAGAAGCTACCCCAGTAAATGACATAGCCAGAAATATACCAACTATCATTGCAGCCTTGGAAAATCGGCAAGAAGAACATCAAGCTACCATGGTTGAAATGGAGGGTAAGATTTCTGACCAATCTGTTACAGTTTTGATTGATCCGAGTGCTTCTTTGAGTTACATTAGTCCAAAAATTGTAGAAAAATGTCATCTTAAACCTGAAAAATTTCAGCAGTCATGGTTGGTTCAGCTGGCCACTGGAACCAAGAGGAAGGTAACACATAAGTTGCCCCGAACAACAATTAAATTAAATGATTTTCAAACCGAAGTAAATTTGAACATTCTGCCCTTAGGTTCCTATGACTTGCTGATAGGAATGGACTGGCTGGAAAAGAAGAAGGTTATGATGAACTGTTGGGACAAGACCTTACATTGTGTAGATGAAGAAGGGAAACCTTTTATCCTCAAGGGAAAACCAAAACCTATCTATGTAAGACAAATATCAGCACTACAATTAAAACGAACAGCTAGAAAAGGATACCAAGTTTATGCAGTACATGTGGAAGAAACAGAACAGAAAAATGAAGAAAAATTATTGAATACTTTACCAGTAGTAAGAAAATTTAAGGAAGTTTTTCCAGATGAGATTCCTCATGTTCCCCCCAAAAGAGAGATTGATTTTTCAATCGATCTGGTGCCGGGAGCAGTACGTGTTTCCCGATCCCCTTATCGAATGAGCCCCCCTGAACTTATGGAACTGAAAATGCAATTGCAAGAACTGTTAGATAAAGGTTATATCAGACCGAGTGTGTCTCCTTGGGGAGCACCCGTGCTGTTTGTGAAAAATAAAGATGGAACTTTTAGGATGTGCATTGATTATCGCCAACTGAATAAGTTGACCATTAAGAATAGATACCCTTTACCTAGAATTGATGATATTTTTGATCAAGTGAGAGGAGCTTCATTTTTTTCGAAGATTGACTTAAGAACTGGTTATCACCAGCTCAGAATTAAGGAAGGAGACATTAGCAAAACAACTTTTCGAACTCGGTATGGTCACTACGAATTTGTAGTCCTACCTTTTGGTTTGACAAATGCCCCTGCCACATTTATGTGCCTGATGAACAGTGTGTTAAATAAATACTTGGATAAATTTGTTCTTGTATTCATAGATGATATTTTAGTCTACTCAAAAAGTGAGGAGGAACATCAAGAACACTTGAGAATAGTATTGCAAGCTCTAAAGGAAAACCAACTATATGCCAAGTTTAGCAAGTGTGAGTTTTATAAAGATAAGATCCAATACTTGGGTCATATTATTTCTGAACAAGGGCTGGCTGTTGACCCTGAAAAGATAAAAGCTATTAAGGAATGGCCTGTCCCAACTGATGTTTCAGCAGTAAGGTCATTCATGGGGATTGCAGGCTATTATCGCAGATTTGTGGAGAGATTTTTTGCCATAGTACATCCCATAACATCATTACAAAGAAAGGGTGTCAAATTTGAGTGGACTGAAAAATGCCAAAACAGTTTTGACCAATTAAAGCTAAAACTTACTACAGCCCCTATACTGAAGATTGCAGATCCTGATAAAGAATTTGTGGTATGTACGGATGCCTGTAGAGAGGGGTTGGGAGGAGTTCTTTTGCAGGAAAATTCAGTTATTGCATATGAATCTAGGAAACTGAAGATACATGAACAAAACTATAGTGCCTATGATTTGGAGTTAGCTGCTGTTATTCATGCTTTGAAAATGTGGCGACACTATCTCCTTGGAAAGAAATTTACGTTGATGACTGATCACATTAGTCTTAAATATTTCATTTCCCAAACTGATTTGAATGCTAGACAGGCCAGATGGCTATCTTTCCTAAGTGAATTTGATATGGACATAAAACATATCAGGGGGAAAGAAAATAAAATTGCTGATGCATTGAGTAGAAATGCTTGTCAGAATATAAATAGCATTGGAAGTAGTGCCCAGATCGATGTAGAAGATTTGGTGGAAAAGGCAGCAAACCAAGATCCAAATTATGAAACACTACTGGTGAAACTACTAAAGAAGGAGAAGACTGATTACACTAAAAACCAAAAAGGGCTATTTGGAGGGATGGGTACTAAGTTGAATTTTAGTACTGCTTACCACCCTCAGAAAAACGGTCAAACAGAAAGAACTAATCAAATTTTGTAAGACATGCTGAGAATTTATGTGATGGATAGGCCATCAAAGTGGGAAGACTACTTGCATTTAGCTGAATTTTCTTATAATAACAGCTACCAATCCTCCATCAAAATGAGTCTGTTTGAGACACTCTATGGGAGAAAATGTCGTACTCCTTTGAGCTGGAGCCAGCCAGAAGATAAACTAATGTTGGGACCAGATGCTCTACAAGAGATGGAAAGAGTTGTTAAACAGATACAAAGAAACATCAAGACAGCAAAAGATCACCAGAAAAACTACGCTGATAAGAAAAGAGTTCACCGAGAGTTTAAAGTGGGGGAGCATGTGTACTTGCGTATTAAACCCAAAAAGAGCACACTCTATGCGGGGAGTTGTGCAAAACTGGCTCCTAGATATTTTGGTCCTTTTGAAGTATTAGAAAGGGTGGGACCAGTGGCTTACAAGCTGGCCTCACCACCCCATGTTAGAGTTCATGATGTATTTCATGTTTCGTTATTAAAAAAATATGTGCATGATGCTTCTCACATAGTTGATTGGAATGTTGTACAGGTGGAACCAGAAGGGGAGTTCCTGCCAGAACCACTTCAAATATTGGAGCGGGATGAAATTGAATTGAGGAACCGAACGATAGCAAGAGTAAAGGTGCAGTGGAAGCAGTTTACTACTGAAGAAGCTACCTGGGAGAGAGAAGCTGAAATGATGGAAATATATCCATATTTGTTTAAAAAAAATGAACTCTAGTAGTTGAATAACAACACCGAGGATGGTGTTTATTTTCAGAGGGGGAATATGTAACACCCCCAATTTATGTGTTGAATTTCAAAGCTAGACATTTGAACTTTAATCCTAAGGGGAGTGGACCCCAAAGGATAAATATTTTGTGAATGTAATTAAATATTTCATTTAGTAAATGAATAAAATGATGTTGTACAGATTGACCAAAATGAGATTTTGAGATCACTTGCTAAATCCATGAGGATGGATGAGGCAAATATTCCCCACAATCTTTCAAAAATCCTTGAAACAAATTATTTCTAAAGTTATATTTTTGAGGAAAAATCTAGATTCCCCAATGATGAGGAAAGTAGTTGGGAAGAGGTAAAAAGTTGGAAAAGCTGGGGAAAAGCATAAAACATCTTTAAAGAATCACTATAATGGGAAGCCTAGGCAAACAGGAAGAAAAGCATCCTGATATTCTGGATGCAGAATTAGAAACATGCTTTGGGTAAAAATAGCTTAAATAAGCTGCTCTTAAACAGATTAAAGGTTGATTTGTTCTAGGAGGTGATCTCAGCTCGGGGGTGAGTTCTGGGAGACAAAAGGACTCTAAGGTTGAGAGGTTAGTCGATTGCATGAGTGGTATGTCTTTAAATTCATTGATGTGTTTTCTTCATATAGTATGAATTGGCTACATATAAAAGTGATTGTATATTAGAACTATAAATGCTACATTTAACAGAGTTAATCATAAAAAATTCACGTTATTTAATTCTGTATAGTTGTAGAAAAGAAATATGTAGAGTAGAATCCAACAGGAACTCTAAACCGAGGATGGTTTAAATCTGTGGATACCTAGTTCTCCACAGACAATTCAACTGTAACCTACTCCTGATCTATTAGTATTCATTTATATGCATGACTTGGTAAATCAAGGAGAAATTCTCCAGAATCTCTCAAGCAATATTTAAGTTAAATCTGGGGATTTCTAGTGTATCATAATTCATAAATTGTAACTTAAATCTGCTTCTACATGAAATGGAATACATTCTAAATCTACAGACAGTGAGAAAGTAATGGTATTTAATATATATATATATATATATATATATATATATATATATATATATATATATATTATAATATACTAATAATTATATAATTATCAGAAGATGTTAATATCTTTGAAAAAGAAGTTGTTTTGGCCAGGAATGAAGAGAGACGTAGCAGAATATTTAACTAGATGCATGGAATGTCAACTAGTCAAAGTTGAGCATCATCATCCTGCGAGTCTTTTAAACCCTTCGTCGGTTGCAGAATGGAAGTGGGACACCGTTTCCATGGATTTCATAACAGGATTACCCAAAACCAAACACCAACATGACTCAGTGATGGTGGTAGTAGACACTTTAACTAAAGCTGCCCATTTTATACCAGTGAAATCTACCTTTGGAACATCTCAAGTAGCAAATGTGTTCCTGAAGGAGTTAGTAAGACTCCATGGGGTTCCGAAGGTAATTGTTTCTGATCGAGATGCTAAGTTTACAGCCGCTTTTTGGAAAGGGCTATTTGGCCGGATGAGTACTAAGTTGAATTTTAGTACTGCATACCACCCTCAGACAAACGGTCAAACAGAAAGAACTAATCAAATTTTGGAAGACATGCTGAGAATGTATGTGATGGATAGGCCATCAAAGTGGGAAGACTACTTGCATTTAGCTAAATTTTCTTATAATAATGCCTACTAATCCTCCATCAAAATGAGTCTCGTTTGAGGCACTCTATGAGAGAAAATGTCGTACTCCCTTGAGCCGGAGCTACTTAAGATAAACCAATGTTGGGACCGTACTCTACAAGATGGTAAGAGTTGTTAAACAGATACAAAGAAACATCAAGACAACACAATATCACGTAAAACTACGCCGATAAGAAAAGAGTGCACCGAGAGTTTAAAGTGGGGGAGCATGTGTACTTGCGCATAAACCCAAAAAGAGCACACGCTATGCGGGGAGTTGTGCAAAACTCGGCTCCTAGATATTGTGGTCCTTTTGAAGCACAGGGTGGGACCAAAGTGGGCTTACAAGCTGGCCTTACCACCCCATGTTAGAGTTCATGATGTATTTCATGTTTCGTTATTAAAAAAATATGTGCATGATGCTTCTCACATAGTTGATTGGAATGTTGTACAGGTGGAACCAGAAGGGGAGTTCCTGCCAGAACCGCTTCAAATATTGGAGTAGGAAGAAATTGAATTGACGAACCGAACGGTAGCAAGAGTAAAGGTGCAGTGGAAGCACTTTACTGCTGAAGAAGATACCTAGGAAAGAGAAGCTGAAATGATGGAAAGATATCCATATTTGTTTAAAAAAATGAACTCTAGTAGTTGAATAACAAGACCGAGGACGGTGTTTATTTTCAGAGGGGGAATATGTAACACCCCCAATTTATGTGTTGAATTTCAAATCTAGACATTTGAACTTTAATCCTAAGGGGAGTGGACCCCAAAGGATAAACATTTTGTGAATGTAATTAAAATATTTCATTTAGTAAATGAATAAAATGATGTTGTGCAGATTGACCAAAATGAGATTTCGAGATCACTTGCTAAATCCATGAGGATGGATGAGGCAAATATTCTCCACAATCTTTCAAAAATCCTTGAAAGAAATTATTTCTAAAGTTAGATTTTTGAGGAAAAATCTGAATTCCCCAATGATGAGGAAAGTAGTTGGGAAGAGGTAAAAAGTTGGAAAAGCTGGGGAAAAGCATAAAACATCTTTAAAGAATCCCTAAAATGGGAAGCCTAGGCAAACAGGAAGAAAAGCATCCTGATATTCTGGACGCAGAATTAGAAACATGCTTTGGGGAAAATTAGCTTAAATAAGCTGCTCTTAAACAGATTAGAGGTTGATCTGTTCTAGAAGGTGATCTCAGCTCGGGGGTGAGTTCTGGGAGAAAAAATGATTCTAAGGTTGGGAGGTTAGTCGACTGCATGAGTGGTATGTCTTTAAATTCATTGATGTGTTTACTTCATATAGTATGAATTGGCTACATATAAAAGTTGATTGTATATTAGAATTATAAATGTTACATTTAACAGTGTTAATCATAAGGAATTCACCTTTTTAATTCTGTATAGTTGTAGAAAATAAATCTGTAGAGTAGAATCCAACAGAAACTCTAAACCGAGGATGGTTTAAATATGTGGATACCTAGTTCTCCACAGACAATTCAACTGTAACCTACCCCTGATCTATTAGTATGCATTTATATGCATGATTTGGTAAAATGAGGAGAAATTCTCCAGAATCTCTCAAGCAATATTTAAGTTAAATCTGGGGATTTCTAGTGTATCATAATTCATAAATTGTAACTTAAATTTGCTTCTACATGAAATGGAATACATTCTAAATCTACAGATAGTGAGAAAGTAATGGTATTCATTTAGTTAATTACCAAGTGAAGAGCACAGGTTCATAATCAATTCAACAATTGTGCCTTTCAACATTCAAACTAATTACTAATCCTTTAATAAGGATTGTATGAAAGAGTAGACCAATTTTAGTAGTGTATATTTATTATACGTCACTAGAGAACTACACAATATAAACAGCTAGATGTGTATGAAAAACTATAAACAAAGTAGTTCATGTATCTCATACAGGCTTAAATAGATATATATATTGGAGAATGGGTACACAAACCTCATGCATGAAAATATATATATAGGCAAGTATCAGTACAGAAATTCAGTCTAAACCTGGGTATGGTGAGACTGTTATCTCATTGCAAATATATAGCAAAAGCAATCAGAAACATCTAGCTACAGGAAAAATTTTAATTGTGCATACAAAGTCCAAATGGAAATATAACTCTCCAAAATTCCTGAGAGGTTTTGATAAGGGTTATATAAAATATAATTATAACAAGTAGCCATGAGTCACTGCATAATTAACAAAAATCGGCTATAAAGGGACTTACACAAATAACAGTCATTACGATGCTAAGCCATTTAAATGAGGAGTAACTCATTATTTTAATCGTATTAAACAACAAATTTCATGCGAAGTAGCATAAATACACCCATAAATTAATAATATGTAGTTTGCAAAATTTCTATGGGAAGCAAAAATTGTCAGGACTCAGAAATAAACACCTTCGGTACACAACCAAATAAAAACAAAGGGGACCGAGCTCTCTTGGACTCGACTTAAACTTAGATCATGTCCCCAGTCCAAAAGTTTAAATAAATTTAAGAACAATAGCATGTGACTGAACTTAATTAATACTCAGTCTCTGTCAAAGTCTAGGACTTCAATGAACACTATCTAAAACCCTAAGGAACGTTAACAAAGGTGCAGAAGTAAGACAAAACGATGCTATGAGAGGATAGCTCCCTTCCGTCCGAGAGTATACCAACCTGAAAAAAAACCAAGAGCTGTGGTAATTAATGCCAATTGACATGTTTAGCTCAAAGATTGACAAGAACGAAATTCGCATGGCGTCTACCCTACCTACAGATACTCATACAAGGCAGTGAAAATTTTGTTAGGGATACTAGTAGGAAGAATTCTTGCAAAATGGAAGGGAAATGTATATAGAGAAATAAATCAATACCTGACAAGGAGGTCCTCTCTCATTCGCGGAGTCTGCCAAAGAATTGAGATAGAACGTAAATGATTCGAACACTAGAAGGAAATAGAGGAAGCAGAAAAACATCTCTACTGACAAAGAGAAACCAATCGATTCTTACCTAGCTGGATAGAAGGAGCGTGAAATCAATTCACCATTGCTCCAAGTCCAAAAGACAAGTAGAATTTTGACCTATTCCGAAATGTAGGCGTGTTGGCATCACGTATTTTCAACCTGTCACCAGATGGAATCGTAAGGGTGACCAATAAAAAAAACTATTTACAAGAGAAATATAAAGTTCTAATGGTATGGGAGTAAGAACATACATCGCCATTCTCTGTGTTAGTGTAAGCAGACGCAGAATACGCAAGGACGAAAAGAAAACTCAGGCAAAATACTTCCATATGCATGTGTTATAACGCTCACAAGATAACACCTCTAAAGCTTGTAATAATTTACCTGTCATGTGATATGTCGATGAAGAACTCCAAGCCTGGAGTATACGAGTGCTTGCGTTTCCAACACGCAGAGGCTCGGCACCACCATTAACGAAGAAAAACCCCAAATGAAGGCTGAAAGAACAGTTGGAAGACTTCATGGCACAATATATACCGAATCCCAAATTCGAACCCTAAATGTACCATTGAAATCTTAGTCGTCCAGATGGCGCACGATCCATGGTGACGCCACAGATCACCAGGATGAGAGATGAAATTAAATTGCAATTAAACCGGTTTTTCGAAATTAATTCGACCAGCTATGAAAGGAGGGCAACGGTAGTTATGCTAGTTCCGTATTGATTACTGAGGTTCCCAAGTCATATGGCATGGCCATGAGTAATGCCAAGCTGGATACAAAGTGCATGAACAAGAAGGGACTGGAATTCGTCTCAAATTGAAAAAAAAAATATTTCCATTGATGACATGGAGATTGCTAGCACGTATCCATTCCCACACCAAAATAAAACGCACTTGCAAAGATGCTATACTCAGCCAACGAACTTACACGTCTAACTTCATATGCAAATTGAGGTGCACGACATATGCAATAAACGTATGAAAACGATGACTCACACCTGGTGAGGATTCGGGGATCCAAGTGACGTAAATAACCATACTTTCAACGTGTACGAAGATACGAGAGCATTGAAACAAATCAAATCAACATGCATAAACCTTGGAATTAATACAAGGAAACTCTATGATTAGGATATATCGAATTCGATGATTAATATGGATATACTCTTCGAACCTACATTCGCACAATAGTTAGGAATAATACCAACAAGTGCAATGACATCCATAACCTATAATATATAATTCATATAAGGTAACCTTTTATGGAAATCGGGGTAGTGGTGAAAAACTATTTCAGCTAGTAATCTAAGATCCTCGTTATTAATTGTAATTACTAAATTCATTTAATTGAGGGATAGGATTATCTAAAATAAATCATATGGAGGTAGAAATATGATTAACTCAGGTCACAATAGAACTTATTGTATGTCATACTTGGTTGTAACTATTCCTGAGATTAGAATACCATAGAAAAAAAAAAAAAATTTGGGAAGTATAAAGGAGATGTGACAAATGGTATCAGAGCCCAAGTTATAAAACTGGGCTGGTGACATTGTGCTCACTGTGGCTGTGTGTTCACTGTATAAATTTTATTCTATTGAAAAAAAAAAAAAATTTATATTTTTATTTTCACTGATCTGTGTTGTGTAGTGTACAGTGGTGCTGAAATGGCAGAAGGTGACGAAATTTATGTTGATCTGCGTGATGAAGATAATGCACCAGATCCCAATGCGCCCATGATGGCTATGTTGCAGAGGTTGCAACAGGAATTGGCTGAGATAAAAAGCCAGAATGACAGATTTTCATTAGCCAGTGAGGAGCAGGAAAAGCTCATCAGAGAATTAACTTCGCGGAACAGCCAAGAAGGTGAAGGTTTCGGAAAGAGGAAGATTGATGAGTCTGAGGATGAGGATGCAGTTAGGCATATATACAAGCAGAAAAAGGAATTACAGGGGGAATTCTGAAAGATCAAACCTCCCTCCTATGATGGGGAGAAGGAGGAAGATGTTGAAGCCTGGTTGCTGAACATGATTAAGTACTTCCAAGTCTATGAATATGAAAGCAATCTGAAGGCCAGATTAGCTGTTTACCAGCTACAAGGGAAGGGTACCTTGTGGTGGGAGGAGACAAAAATGGTGCATGCCATTGATGAAAAGACAGTCACCTGGGAAGATTTCCAGGTTAAGTTCAAAAACCACTATCTGAATGAACGTTACTATGATGATAAAGCCAAGGAATTTCATGAACTTAGACTGGGACAACTCACTATTGATGATTTTGTTACTAAGCTTACAAATATGTTGAGATATGTACCCTACATAAAGGAAGAAAAGGCAAAGGTACAAAGGTTTCTGAACTGTTTGCCTGCTGTATACAAAGAGAAGATTGAGATTGATAACCCAAAAACAATGGACGAAGCTGTGAGAAAAGCTAGATTGTGCTACCAACAGTTCAAAGGCAAAACTGAACATGCGAAAAGCTGGGTAAACAAGAGTGAATTCAAAGGGAAGAAACACCAACCAGCTTATTTGAAGAATTTTGGCAGAGATCATCAGCGGAAAAAGTTTATTAAACCCAAAGAAATTCAGACTGCTCAGTCCCAAGTGGCCTCAAAACAAATAGATGGAGACAATAAGAAGGAGGGTACAGTGAAAATGAGAGAACCCATGAAATGCTGGGGATGTGGAGAACCCCATCTATTGAGAGATTGTCCCCATCGAAACATTCAGATGATTATGAGAGACCGAGAAGCCACCACAGTAAATGACATAGCCAGAAATATACCAACTATCAGTGCAGCCTTGGAAAATCGACAAGCAGAACATCAAGCTACCATGGTTGAAATGGAGGGTAAGATTTCTGATCAGTCTGTTACAGTTTTGATTGATCCGGGTGCTTCTTTGAGTTACATTAGTTCAAAACTTGTAGAAAAATGTAATCTTAAACCTGAAAAATTTCAGCAGTCATGGTTGGTTCAGCTGGCCACTGGAACCAAGAGGAAGGTAACACATAAATTGCCCCGAAAAGCAATTAAACTAAATGATTTTCAAACAGAAGTAAATTTGAACATTTTGCCCTTAGGTTCATATGACTTGCAGATAGGGATGGACTGGCTGGAAAAGAAGAAGGTTATGATGAACTGTTGGGACAAGACCTTACATTGTGTAGATGAAGAAGGGAAACCTTTTATCCTCAAGGGAAAACCAAAACCTATCTCTGTGAGACAAATATCAGCACTGTTCAGCAAATGTGAATTTTAGAAAGATAAGATTCAATACTTGGGCCATATTATTTCTGAACAAGGCCTTGCTGTTGACCCTAAAAAGATAAAAGCTATTAAAGAATGGCTTGTTCCAATGGATGTTTCAGCAGTGAGGTCATTCATGGGGATTGCAGGCTATTATCGCAGATTTGTGGAAAGATTTTCTGCCATAGCACATCCCATAACATCATTAAAAAGAAAGGGTGTCAAATTTGAGTGGACTGAAAATTTCCAAAGAAGTTTTGACCAATTAAAACTAAAACTTACTACAGCCCCTATACTGAAGATTGCAGATCCTGATAAATAATTTGTGGTATGTACGGATGCCTGCAGAGAGGGGTTGGGAGGAATTCTCTGACAGGAAAATTCAGTTATTGCATATGAATCTAGGAAATTGAAGATACATGAACAAAAATATAGTGCCTATGATTTGGAGTTAGCTGTTGTTATTCATGTTTTAAAAATGTGGCGACACTATCTTCTTGGAAAGAAATTTACGTTGATGACTGATCATATTAGTCTCAAGTATTTCTTTTCCCAAACTGATTTGAATGCTAGACAAGCCAGATGGCTGTCTTTTCTAAGTGAATTTGATATGGACATAAAAAATATCAAGGGGAAAGAAAATAAATTTGCTGATGCCTTAAGCAGAAATGCTTGTCAAAATATAAACAACATTGGAAGTAGTGCCCAGTTTGACTTAGAGGAATTAGTGAAAAAGGTAGCGAACCAAGATTTAAATTATGAAACATTATTGGTGAAACTACTAAAGAAGGAGAATACTGATTACACTCAAAACCAAAAAGGGCTGATCTGCTACAAAAACAGATTGTATATTCCCAATGTAGATTCCTTGAAAAGAGAGATTTTAGATGAATATCACAAACAACCATATGCAGGATATCCAGGATATCAGAAAATGTTAACAACTTTGAAAAAGAAGTTGTTTTGGCCAGGAATGAAGAGAGATGTAGCAGAATATTTAACTAGATGCATGGAATGTCAACTAGTCAAAGTTGAGCATCAACATCCTGCGGGTCTTTTAAACCCTTTGCCAGTTGCAGAATGGAAGTGGGACACCGTTTCCATGGATTTCATAACAAGATTACCCAAAACCAAACACCAACATGACTCAGTGATGGTGGTAGTAGACACTTTAACAAAAGCTGCCCATTTTATACCAGTGAAATCTACCTTTGGAACAACTCAAGTAGCGAATGTGTTCCTGAAGGAGGTAGTAAGACTCCATGGGGTTGCGAAGGTAATTGTTTCTGATCGAGATGCTAAGTTTATAACCGCTTTTTGGAAAGGGCTATTTGGAGGGATGGGTACTAAGTTGAATTTTAGTACTGCTTACCACCCGTAGACAGACGGTCAAACAGAAAGAACTAATCAAATTTTGGAAGACATGCTGAGAATGTATGTGATGGACAGGCCATCAAAGTGGGAAGACTACTTGCATTTAGCTGAATTTTCTTATAATCACAGCTACCAATCCTCCATCAAAATGAGTCCGTTTGAGGCACTCTATGGGAGAAAATGTCGTACTCCTTTGAGCTGGAGCCAGCCAGAAGATAAACTAATGTTGGGACCAGATGATCTACAAGAGATGGAAAGAGTTGTTAAACAGATACAAAGAAACATCAAGACAGGACAAGATCGCCAGAAAAACTACGTTGATAAGACAAGAGTGCACCGAGATTTTAAAGTGGGGGAGCATGTGTACTTGCGTATTAAACCCAAAAAGAGCACACTCTATGCGGGGAGTTGTGAAAAACTGGCTCCTAGATATTGTGGTCCTTTTGAAGTATTATAAAGGGTGGGACCAGTGGCTTACAAGCTGGCCTTACCACCCCATGTTAGAGTTCATGATGTATTTCATGTTTCGTTATTAAAAAAATATGTGCATGATGCTTCTCACATAGTTGATTGGAATGTTGTACAGGTGGAACCAGAAGGGGAGTTCCTGCCAGAACCGCTTCAAATATTGGAGCGGGAAGAAATTGAATTGAGGAACCGAACGGTAGCAAGAGTAAAGGTGCAGTGGAAGCACTTTACTGCTGAAGAAGCTACCTGGGAAAGAGAAACTGAAATGATGGAAAGATATCCATATTTGTTTAAAAAAATGAACTCTATTAGTTGAATAAAAACACCGAGGACGGTGTTTATTTTCAGAGGGGGAATATGTAACACCCCCAATTTATGTGTTGAATTTCAAAGCTAGACATTTGAACTTTAATCCTAAGGGGAGTAGACCCCAAAGGATAAATATTTTGTGAATGTAATTAAATATTTCATTTAGTAAATGAATAAAATGATGTTGTGCAGATTGACCAAAATGAGATTTTGAGATCACTTGCTAAATCCATGAGGATGGCTGAGGCAAATATTCCCCACAATCTTTCAAAAATCCTTGAAAGAAATTATTTCTAAAGTTAGATTTTTGAGGAAAAATCTAAATTCCCCAATGATGAGGAAAGTAGTTGGGAAGAGGTAAAAAGCTGGAAAAGCTGGGGAAAATCATAAAACAGCTTTAAAGAATCCCTAAAATGGGAAGCCTAGGCAAACAGGAAGAAAAGCATCCTGATATTCTGGACGCAGAATTAGAAACATGATTTGGGGAAAAATAGCTTAAATAAGCTGCTCTTAAACAGATTAGAGATGGATCTGTTCTAGGTGGTGATCTCAGCTCGGGGGTGAGTTCTGGGAGACAAAAGGACTCTAAGGTTGGGAGGTTAGTCGACTGCATGAGTGGTATGTCTTTAAATTCATTGATGTGTTTACTTCATATAGTATGAATTGGCTACATATAAAAGTTGATTTTATATTAGAAGTATAAATGTTACATTTAACAGAGTTAATCATAAGGAATTCACCTTTTTAATTCTGTATAGTTGTAGAAAAGAAATCTGTAGAGTAGAATCCAAGAGAAACTCTAAACCGAGGATGGTTTAAATCTGTGGATACCTAGTTCTCTACAGACAATTCAACTGTAACCTACTCTTGATCTATTAGTATGCATTTATATGCATGATTTGGTAAAACGAGGAGAAATTCTCCAGAATATCTCAAGCAATATTTAAGTTAAATCTGGGGATTTCTAGTGTATCATAATTCATAAATTGTAACTTCAATCTGCTTCTACATGAAATGGAATACATTCTAAATCTATAAACAGTGAGAAAGTAATGGTATTCATTTAGTTAATTACCAAGTGAAGAGCAGAGGTTCATAATCAATTCAACAACTGTGCCTTTCAACATTCAAACTAATTACTATTCCTTTGATAAGGATTGTATGAAAGAGTAGACAAATTTTAGTAGTGTATATTTATTATACATCACTAGGGAACTACACAATATAAACAGCTAGATGTGTATGAAAAACTATAAACAAAGTAGTACCTGTATCTCATACAGGCTTAAATAGATATATATATTGGAGAATGGGTACACAAACCCCATGCATGAAAATATATATATAGGAAAGTATCAGTACAGAAATTCAGTCTAAACCTGGGTATGGTGAGACTGTTTTCTCATTGCAAATATATAGCAAAAGAAATCAGAAACATCTAGCTACAGGAAAAATTTTAATTTTGCATACAAAGTTCAAATGGAAATATAACTCTCCAAAATTCCTGAGAGGTTTTGATAAGGGTTATATAAAATATAATTATAACAAGTAGCCATGAGTCACTGCATAATTAAAAAAAATTGGCTATAAAGGGGCTTACATAAATAACAGTCATTACGATGATAAGCCATTTAAATGAGGAGTAACTCATTATTTTAATCGTATTAAACAACAACTTTGATGCGAAGTAGCATAAACACACCCATAAATTAATAATCTGTAGTTTGCAAAATTTCTATGGGAAGAAAAAATTGTCAGGACTCAGAAATAAACACCTTCGGTACACAACCAAATAAAAACAAAGGGGACCGAGCTCTCTCGGACTCGACTGAAACTTAGATCGTGTCCCCAATCCAAAAGTTTAAATAAATTGAAGAACAATAGCATGCGACTAAACTTAATTAATACTCAGTCTTTGTCAAAGTCTAGGACTTCAATGAACACTATCTAAAACCCTAAGGAACGTTAACGAAGGTGCAGAAGTAAGACGAAACAATTCTATGTGAGGATAGCTCCCTTCCGTCCATGAGTATACCAACCTGAAAAACCAAGAACCGTGGAAATTAATGGCAATTGACATGTTTAGCTCAGAGATTTTCAAGGACGAAATTCGCATGGCGTCTACCGTACCTGCAGATACTCATACAAGGCAGTGGAAATTTTGTTAGGGATACTAGTAGGAAGAATTCTTGCAAAAAGGAAGGGAAACGTATACAGAGAAATAAATCAATACCGGACAAGGAGGTCCTCTCTCATTCGCGGAGTCTGCCAAAGAAATTGAGATAGAACGTAAATGATTCGAACACTAGAAGGAAATAGAGGAAGCAGAAACACATCTCTACTGACAAAGAAAAACCAATCGATTCTTACCTAGCTGGATAGAAGGAGCGTGAAATCAATTCATCATTGCTCCAAGTCCAAAAGACAAGTAGAATTTTAAGCTATTCCGAAACGTAGGCGTGTTGGCATCACGTATTTTCAACCTGTCACCAGATGGAATCGTAAGGGTGACCAATAAAACAAATTATATACAAGAGAAACATAAAGTTCTAACAGTATGGGAGTAAGAACATACAGTGCCATTCTCTGTGTTAGTGTAAGAAGATGCAGAATACGCAAGGACGAAAAGAAAACTCAGGAAAAATACTTACATATGCATGTGTTATAACGCTCACAAGATAACGCCTCTAAAGCTTGTAATAATTTACCTATCATGTGATATGTCGATGAAGAACTCCAAGCCTGGAGTATACGAGGGCTTGCATTTCCAACACGCAGAGGCTCAGCATCACCATTAACGAAGAAAAAAAAACCCCAAACGAAGGCCGAAAGAACAATTGGAAAACTTCATGGCACAAGATATACCAAATCCCAAATTCGAACCCTAAATGTACCATTGAAATCTCAGTCGTCCAGATGGCAAACGATCCATGGTGAGGCCACGGATCACCAGGACGAGAGCTATAATTAAATTGCAATTAAACCGGTTGTTTCGACATTAAGTTGACCAGCTATCAAAGGAGGGCCACGGAAGCTATGCTCGTGCCGTATTGATTTCTAAGGTTCCCAAGTCATCTGGCGTGGCCATAAGCAACGCCAAGCTGGATACAAAGTGCATGAACGAGAAGGGACTGGAATTCGTCTCAAATCGAAAAAAAATATTTCCCTTGATGACATGGAGACTGCTAGCACGTATCCATTCCCACACCAAACTAAAACGCACTTGCAAAGACGCTATACTCAGCCAATGAACTTACACGTCTATCTTCATATGAAAATTGAGGTGCACGACATATGCAATAAACGTATGAAAACGATGACTCACACCTGGTGAGGATTCGGGGATGCAAGTGACGTAAATAACCATATTTTCAACGTGTACGAAGATAAGAGAGCATTGAAACAAATCAAATCAACATGCATAAACCTTGGAATTAATACAAGGAAATTCTATGATTAGGATATATCGAATTCGATGATTAATATGGATATACTAATGCTTTTCCCCAGCTTTTCCAGCTTTTTACCTCTTCCCAACTACTTTCCTCATCATTGGGGAATTCAGATTTTTCCTCAAAAATCTAACTTTAGAACTAATTTCTTTCAAGGATTTTTGAAAGATTGTGGGGAATATTTGCCTCATCCATCCTCATGGATTTAGCAAGTGATCTCAAAATCTCATTTTGGTCAATCTGCACAACATCATTTTATTCATTTACTAAATGAAATATTTAATTACATTCACAAAATATTTGTCCTTTGGGGTCCACTCCCCCTAGGGATTGAAGTTCAAATGTCTAGCTTTGAAATTCAACACATAAATTGGGGGTGTTACATATTCCCTCCGAAAATATACACTGCCCCTGTTGTTACTCCGTAGCTAGAGTTCATTTTTTTTAAGCAAATATGATATCTTTCCATCATTTCAACTTCTCTTTCCTGTAGAAGCTTCTTCTGCCAAAGAATCTGGTTCACCGCACCTTTACTCTTGCTACCATTCTGCTCTCAATTCAATTTCTTCCCGTTCCAATATTTGAAGCGGTTTTGGCAGGAACTCCCCTTCTGGTTCCACCTGTACAACATTCCAATCAACTATGTGAGAAGCATCATGCACATATTTTTTTAATAACGAAACATGAAATACATCATGAACTCTAACATGGGGTGGTAAGGCCAGCTTGTAAGCCATTAGTCCCACCCTTTCTAATACTTCAAAAGGACCACAATATCTAGGAGCCATTTTTGCACAACTCCCCGCATAGAGTGTGCTCTTTTTGGGTTTAATACGCAAGTACACATGCTCCCCCACTTTAAAGTCTCGGTGCACTCTTTTCTTATCAGAGTAGGTTTTCTGGCGATCTTGTGCTGTCTTGATGTTTCTTTGTATCTGCTTCACAAATCTTTCCATCTCTTGTAGGGCATCTGGTCCCAACATTAGTTTATCTTCTGGCTGGCTCCAGCTCAAAGGAGTACGACATTTTCTCTCATAGAGTGCTTCAAACGGACTCATTTTGATGGAGGATTGGTAGCTGTTATTATAAGAAAATTCTGGTAAATGCAAGTAGTCTTCCCACTTTGATTGCCTATCCATTACATACATTCTCAGCATTTCTTCCAAAATTTGATTAGTTCTTTCTGTTTGACCGTCTGTCTGAGGGTGGTAAGCAGTACTAAAATTCAACTTAGTACCCATCCCTCCAAATAGCCCTTTCCAAAAAGCGGCTGTAAACTTATCATCTCGATCAGAAAAAATTACCTTTGGAACCCCATGGAGTCTTACTACCTCCTTCAGGAACACATTCGCTACTTGAGCTGTTCCAAAGGTAGATTTCATTGGTATAAAATGGGCAGTTTTTGTTAAAGTTTCTACTACCACCATCACTGAGTCATGTTGGTGTTTGGTTTTGGGTAATCCTGTTATGAAATCCATGGAAACGGTGTCCCACTTCCATTCTGCAATCGGCAAAGGGTTTAAAAGACCCGCAGGATGCTGATGCTCAACTTTGACTAGTTGACATTCCATGCATCTAGTTAAATATTCTGCTACGTCTCTCTTCATTCCTGGCCAAAACAACTTCTTTTTCAAAGCTATTAACATTTTCTGATATACTGGATGTTGTTTGTGATATTCATCTAAAATCTCTCTTTTCAAGGACTCTACATTGGGAATGTACAATCTGTTTTTGTAGCAGATCAACCCTTTTTGGTTTTGAGTGTAATCAGTCTTCTCCTTCTTTAGTAGTTTCACCAATAATGTTTCATAACTTAAATCTTGGTTCACTGCCTTTTTCACTAATTCCTCTAAGTCAAACTGGCCACTACTTCCAATGCTGTTTATATTTTGACAAGCATTTCTGCTTAAGGCATCAGCAACTTTATTTTCTTTCCCCTTGATATGTTTTATGTCCATATCAAATTCACTTAGAAAAGACAGCCATATGGCTTGTCTAGCATTCAAATGAGTTTGGGAAAAGAAATACTTGAGACTAATATGATCAGTCATCAATGTAAATTTCTTTCCAAGAAGATAGTGTCGCCACATTTTTAAAGCATGAATAACAGCAGCTAACTCCAAATCATAGGCACTATAGTTTTGTTCATGTATCTTCAATTTCCTAGATTCATATGCAATAAGTGAATTTTCTAGTAAAAGAATTCCTCCCAACCCCTCTCTGCAGGCATCCGTACATACCACAAATTCTTTATCAGGATCTGCAATCTTCAGTATAGGGGTTGTAGTAAGTTTTAGTTTTAATTGGTCAAAACTGCTTTGGCATTTTTCAGTCCACTCAAATTTGACACCCTTTCTTTGTAATGATGTTATGGGATGCGCTATGGCAGAAAATATCTCCACAAATCTGCGATAATAGCCTGCAATCCCCATGAATGACCACACTGCTGAAACATCCGTTGGAATAGGCCATTCTTTAATAGATTTTATCTTTTCAGGGTCAACAGCAAGGCCTTGTTCATAAATAATATGGCCTAAGTATTGAATCTTATGTTTGTAAAATTCACATTTGCTGAACTTGGCATATAGCTGGTTTTCCTCCAGAGTTTGCAATACTATCCTCAAATGTTCTTTATGTTCCTCCTCACTTTTTGAGTAGACAAAAATATCATCTATGAACACAAGAACAAATTTATCCAAGTATTTATTTAGCACCCTGTTCATCAGGCACATAAATGTGGCAGGGGCATTTGTCAAACCAAAAGGTAGGACTACGAATTCGTAATGCCCATACCTGGTTCGAAAAGTTGTTTTGCTGATGTCTTCTTCCTTGATTCTAAGCTGGTGATAACCATTTCTTAAGTCAATCTTCGAAAAGATTGAAGCTCCTCTCACTTGATCAAAGAGATCATCAATTCTAGGTAAAGGATATCTATTCTTAATGGTCAACTTATTCTATTGACGATAATCCATGCACATCCGAAAAGTTCCATCTTTCTTTTTCACGAACAGCACCGGTGCTCCCCAAGGAGATACACTTGGTCTGATATAGCCTTTGTCTAATAGTTCTTTCAATTGCATTTTCAGCTCCATAAGTTCGGGGGGGCTCATTCGATAGGGGGCTCGGGAAACAGGTACTGCTCCCGGCACTAGATCGATTGAAAAATCAATCTCTATTTTGGGGGGGAGATGAGGAGTCTCATCTGGAAAGACTTCCATAAATTCTCTTACTACTGGTAAAGTATCCAACAATTTTTCTTTAGTTTTCTGTTCTGTTTCTTCCACATGTACTGCATAAACTTGGTATCCTTTTCTAGCTGTTCATTTTAATTGCAGTGCTGATATTTGTCTCACAGAGATAGGTTTTGGTTTTCCCTTGAGGTTAAAAGGTTTCCCTTCTTCATCTACACAATTTAAGGTCTTGTCCCAACAGTTCATCATAACCTTCTTCTTTTCCATCTAGTCCATCCCTATCAGCAAGTCATATGAACCTAAGGGCAGAATGTTCAAATTTACTTCTGTTTGAAAATCATTTAGTTTAATTGTTGTTCGGGGCAATTTATGTGTTACCTTCCTCTTGGTTCCAGTGGCCAGCTGAACCAACCATGACTACTGAATGTTTTCAGGTTTAAGATTACATTTTTATACAAGTTTTGGACTAATTTAAGTCAAAGAAGCACCCGGATCAATCAAAACTGTAACAGAATGGTCAGAAATCTTACCCTCCATTTCAACCATGGTAGCTTGATGTTCTGCTTGTCGATTTTCCAAGGCTGCACTGATAGTTGGTATATTTCTGGCTTTGTCATTTACTGTGGTGGCTTCTCGGTCTCTCATAATCATCTGAATGTTTCGATGGGGACAATCTCTCAACAGATGGGGTTCTCCACATCCCCAGCATTTCAGGGGTTCTCTCATTTTCACTGTACCCTCCTTCTTATTGTCTCCATCTATTTGTTTTGAGGCCACTTGGGATTGAGCAGTCTAACTTTCTTTGGGTTTAATAAACTTTTTCTGCTTATGATCTCTGCCAAAATTCTTCAAATAGGTTGGTTTCTGTTTCTTCCCTTTGAATTCACTCTTGTTTACCCAGCTTTTCCCATGTTTAGTTTTGCCTTTGAACTGTTGGTAGCACAATCTAGCTTTTCTAACAGCTCCATCCATTGTTTTTGGGTTATCAAACTCAATATTCTCTTTGTATACAGCAGGCAAACAGTTCAGAAAGCTTTGTACCTTTGCCTTTTATTCCCTTATGTAGGGTACATATCTCAACAGATTTGTAAACTTAGTAAGAAACTCATCAATAGTGAGCTGTCCCAGTTTAAGTTCATGAAATTCCTTGGCTTTATCATCATATTAACATTCATTTAGATAGCGGTTTTTGAACTTAACCTGGAAATCTTCCCAGGTGACTGTATTTTCATCAATGGCATGCACCATTTTTGTCTCCTACCACCACAAGGTAGCCTTACCTTGTAGCTGGTGAGCAGCTAATCTGGCCTTCAGATTGCTTTCATATTCATAGACCTGGAAGTACTTAATCATGTTCAGCAACTAGGCTTTAGCATCTTCCTCCTTCTCCCCTTCATAGGAGGGAGGTTTGATCTTTCAGAATTCCCCCTGTAATTCCTTTTTCTGCTTGTATTGATGCCTAACCGCATCCTCATCCTCAGACTCATCAGTCTTCCTCTTTCTGGAACCTTCACCTTCTTGGCTATTCCGCAAAGTTAATTCTCTGATGAGATTTTCCTACTCCTCACTAGCTAATGACAATCTGTCATTCTGGCTTTTTATCTTAGCCAATTCTTGTTGCAACCTCTGCAACATAGCCATCATGGGCGCATTGGGATCTGGTGCATTATCTTCATCACGCAGATCAACATAAATTTCGTCACCTTCTGCCATTTCAGCACCACTGTACACTACACAACATAGATCAGTGAAAATAAAAATATAAAAATATATATATATTTTTTTAACAGAATTAAATTTATAGAGTGAACACACAGCGACAGTGAGCACAATGTCACCAGCCCAGTTTTATAACTTGGGCTCTGATACCATTTGTCACATCTCCCTTATACTTCCCAAATTTTTTTTTTTCTATGGTATTCTAATCTCAGGAACAGTTACAACCAGGTATGACATATAATAAGTTCTATAGTGACCTAAGTTAATAATATTTCTGCCTCCATATGATTTATTTTAGATAATCCTATCCCTCAATTAAATGAATTTAGTAATTACAATTAATAACGAGGATCTTAGATTACTAGCTGAAATAGTTTTTCACCACTACCCCGATTTCCATAAAAGGTTACCTTATATGAATTATATATTACAGGTTATGGATGTCATTGCACTTGTTGGTATTATTCCTAACTATTGTGCGAATGTAGGGTTCGAATAGTATATCCATATTAATCATCGAATTCGATATATCCTAATCATAGAATTTCCTTGTATTGATTCCAAGGTTTATGCATGTTGATTTGATTTGTTTCAATGCTATCGTATCTTCGTACACATTGAAAGTATGGTTATTCACGTCACTTGGATCCGCGAATCCTCACCAGATGTGAGTCATCGTTTTCATACGTTTATTGCATATGTCATGCACCTCAATTTGCATATGAAGGTAGACGTGTAAATTCATTGGCTAAGTATAGCGTCTTTTCAAGTGCGTTTTAGTTTGGTGTGGGAATGGATACGTGCTAGCAGTCTCCATGTCATCAAGGGAAATATTTTTTATTATTATTTGAGACGAATTCCATTCCCTTCTCATTGATGCACTTTGTATCCATCTTGGCGTTGCTCATGGCCACGCCAGATGACTTGGGAACCTCAGTAATCGATACGGCACGAGCATAGCTGCCGTGGCCCTCCTTTGATAGCTGGTCAACTTAATGTCGAACAGCCGGTTTAATTGCAATTTAATTTCACCTCTCGTCCTGGTGATCCGTGGCCTCACCATGGATCGTGCGCCATCTGGACGAGTGAGATTTCAATGGTACATTTAGGGTTCGAATTTGGGATTCGGTATATCCTGTGCCATGAAGTTTTCCAACTGTTCTTTCAGCCTTCGTTTGGGGTTTTTTCTTCATTAATGGTGTTGCCGAGCCTCTGCATGTTGGAAACGCAAGCCCTCGTATACTCCAGGCTTGGAGTTCTTCATCGACATATCAATGACAGGTAAATTATTACAAGCTTTAGAGGTGTTATCTTGTGAACATTATAACACATGCATATGGAAGTATTTTGCCTGAGTTTTCTTTTTGTCATTGCGTATTCTGCATCTTCTTACACTAACACAGAGAATGGCGCTGAATGTTATTACTCCCATACCGTTAGAACTTTATGTTTCTCTTGTATATAATTTGTTTTATTGGTCACCCTTACGATTCTATCTGATGACAGGTTGAAAATACGTGATGCCAACACGCCTACGTTTCGGAATAGGTTAAAATTCCACTTGTCTTTTGGACTTGGAGCAATGGTGAATTGATTTCACGCTCCTTCTATTCGGCTAGGTAAGAATCAATTGGTTTTTCTTTGTCAGTCGAGATGTTTTTCTGCTTCCTCTATTTCCTTCTAGTATTCGAATCCTTTACGTTCTATCTCAATTTATTTCGCAGACTCCACGAATGAGAGAGCACCTCCTTGTCAGGTATTGATTTATTTCTCTGTATACGTTTCCCTTACTTTTTGCAAGAATTCTTCCTCCTAGTATACCTAACACAATTTTCACTGCCTTGTATGAGTATCTGCAGGTAGGGTAGATGCCATGCGAATTTCATTCTTGGCAATCTCTGTGTTAAACATGTCAATTAGCATTAATTACCACGGCTCTTGGTTTTTCAGGTTGGTATACTCACAGACGGAAGGGAGCTATCCTCTCATAGCATTGTTTCGTCTTACTTCTGCACCTTCGTTAACGTTCCTTAGGGTTTTAGATAGTGTTCATTGAAGTCCTGGACTTGGACAGAGACTGAGTATTGTTTAAGTTCAGTCGCATGCTATTGTTCTTCAATTTATTTAAACTTTTGGACTAGGGACACAATCTAAGTTTCAGTCGAGTCCGAGAGAACTCGGTCCCCTTTGTTTTTATTTGGTTGTGTACCGAAGGTGTTTCTTTCTGAGTCCTAACAATTTTTGCTTCCTATAGAAATTTTGCAAACTACAGATTATTAATTTATGGGTGTATTTATGCTACTTCACATGAAAGTTGTTATTTAATACGATTAAAATAATGAATTACTCCTCATTTAAATCGCTTATCATCGTAATGATTGTTATTTATGTAAGTCACTTTATAGCCAGTTTTTGTTAATTATGTAGTGAATCATGACTACTTGTTATAATTATATTTTATATAACCCTTATCAAAACCTCGCAGGAATTTTGGAGAGTTATATTTCAATTTGGACTTTGTATGCACAATTAAAATTTTTACTGTAGCTAGATGTTTCTGATTGCTTTTGCTATATATTTTCCATGAGATAACAATCTCACCATACCCAGGTTTAGACTAAATTTCTGTACTGATACTTTCCTATATATATATTTTCATGCATGAGGTTTGTGTACCATTCTCCAATATATATATATCTATTTAAGCCTGTATGAGATACAGGTACTACTTTGTTTATAATTTTTCATATACATCTAGCTGTTTATATTGTGTAGTTCCCTAGTGATGTATAATAAATATACACTACTAAAATTTGTCTACTCTTTCATACAATCCTTATTAAAGGAATAGTAATTAGTTTGAATGTTGAAAGGCACAGCTGTTGAATTGATTATGAACCTCTGCTCTTCACTTGGTAATTAACTAAAAGAATACCATTACTTTCTCACTGTCTGTAGATTTAGAATGTATTCCATTTCATGTAGAAGCAGATTTAAGTTACAATTTATGAATACTATAGGGTACAAAGAATTATTTTCTAGGGAAATAAAGTTAGAAAATAATGGTAGAAGAAAAGCATCCTGATATTCTGGACGAAGAATTAGAAACATGCTTTGGGGGAAAATAGCTTAAATAAGCTGCTCTTAAACATATTAGAGGCTGATCTGTTCCAGGAGGTGATCTCAGCTCGGGGGTGAGTTCTGGGAGACAAAAGGACTCTAAGGTTGGGAGGTTAGAGATTTTGATATCACTTGATAAATCCATGAGATGGATGAGGCAAATATTCCCCACAATCTTTCAAAAATCCTTGAAAGAAATTATTTCTAAAGTTAGATTTTTGAGGAAAAATCCGAATTTCCCAATGATGAGGAAAGTAGTTGGGAAGAGGTAAAAATATGGAAAAGCTGGGGAAAAGCATAAAACAACTTTAAAGAATCCCTAAAATGGGAAGCCTAGGAAAACAGGAAGAAAAGCTTCCTGATATTCTGGACGCAGAATTAGAAACATGCTTTGGGGAAAATTAGCTTAAATAAGCTGCTCTTAAATATATTAGAGGTTGATCTGTTCTAGGAGGTGATCTCAGCTCGGGGGTGAGTTCTGGGAGACAAAAGGACTCTAAGGTTGGGAGGTTAGTCGACTGCATGAGTGGTATGTCTTTAAATTCATTGATTTGTTTACTTCATATAGTATGAATTGGCTACATATAAAAGTTGATTTTATATTAGAATTATAAATGCTACATTTAACAGAGTTAATCATAAGGAATTCACCTTTTTAATTCTGTATAGTTGTAGAAAAGAAATCTGTAGAGTAGAATCCAACAGAAACTCTAAATCGAGGATGGTTTAAATCTGTGGATACCTAGTTCTCTACAGACAATTCAACTGTAACCTACTCCTGATCTATTAGTATGCATTTATATGCATGATTTGGTAAAACAAGGAGAAATTATCCAGAATCTCTCAAGCAATATTTAAGTTAAATCTGGGGATTTCTAGTGTATCATAATTCATAAATTGTAACTTCAATCTGCTTCTACATGAAATGGAATACATTCTAAATCTACAGACAGTGAGAAAGTAATGGTATTCATTTAGTTAATTACCAAGTGAAGAGTAAAGGTTCATAATCAATTCAACGGCTGTGCCTTTCAACATTCAAACTAATTACTATTCCTTTGATAAGGATTGTATGAAAGAGTAGACAAATTTTAGTAGTGTATATTTATTATACATCACTAGGGAACTACACAATATAAACAGCTAGATGTGTATGAAAAATTATAAACAAAGTAGTACCTGTATCTCATACAGGCTTAAATAGATATATATATTGGAGAATGGGTACACAAACCCCATGCATGAAAATATATATATAGGCAAGTATCAGTACAGAAATTCAGTCTAAACCTGGGTATGGTGAGACTGTTATCTCATGGAAAATATATAGCAAAAGCAATCAGAAACATCTAGCTACAGGAAAATTTTTAATTGTGCATACAAAGTCCAAATGGAAATATAACTCTCCAAAATTCCTGAGAGGTTTTGATAAGGGTTATATAAAATATAATTATAGCAAGTAGCCATGAGTCACTGCATAAAGGGACTTACATAAAATCGGCTATAAAGGGAATTACATAAATAACAATCATTACGATGATAAGCCATTTAAATGAGGAGTAAATCATTATTTTAATCGTATTAAATAACAACTTTCATGCGAAGTATCATAAATACACCCATAAATTAATAATATGTAGTTTGCAAAATTTCTATGGGAAGCAAAAATTGTCAGGACTCAGAAATAAACACCTTCGATACACAACCAAATAAAAACAAAGGGGACTGAGCTCTCTCGGACTCGACTGAAACTTAGATTGTGTCCCCAGTCCAAAAGTTTAAATAAATTGAAGAACAATAGCATGCGACTGAACTTAAACAATACTCAGTCTCTGTCAAAGTCTAGGACTTCAATGAACACTATCTAAAACCCTAAGGAATGTTAACAAAGGTGCAGAAGTAAGATGAAACAATGCTATGAGAGGATAACTCCCTTCCGTTCGTGAGTATACCAACCTGAAAAAGCAAGAGCCATGGAAATTAATGCCAATTGACATGTTTAGCTCAGATATTTCCAAGAACGAAATTCGCATGGCATCTACCCTACCTGCAGATACTCATACAAGGCAGTAAAAATTTTGTTAGGGATACTAGTAGGAAGAATTCTTGCAAAAAGGAAGGGAAATGTATATAGAGAAATAAATCAATACCTGACAAGGAGGTCCTCTCTCATTCGCAGATTCTGCCAAAGAAATTGAGATAGAACGTAAATGATTCGAACACTAGAAGGAATAGAGGAAGCAGAAACACATCTCTACTGACAAAGAAAAACCAATCGATTCTTACCTAGCCAGATAGAAGGAGCATGAAATCAATTCACCATTGCTCCAAGTCCAAAAGACAAGTAGAATTTTAACCTATTCTGAAATGTAGGC
Organism: Pinus albicaulis; assembly: GCA_034641835.2. Classification (NCBI taxonomy): domain Eukaryota; kingdom Viridiplantae; phylum Streptophyta; class Pinopsida; order Pinales; family Pinaceae; genus Pinus; species Pinus albicaulis. Next base: position 31,903 of record JAXQQM020059426.1, read on the forward strand.
ATGTTGGCATCACGTATTTTAAACCTGTCACCAGATGGAATCGTAAAGGTGACTAATAAAACAAATTATATACAAGAGAAACATAAAGTTCTAACGGTATGGGAGTAAGAACATACAGCGCCATTCTCTGTGTTAGTGTAAGCAGACGCAGAATACGCAATGACGAAAAGAAAAATGAGGAAAAATACTTCCATATGCATGTGTTATAAAGTTCACAAGATAACACCTCTAAAGCTTGTAATAATTTACCTGTCATGTGATATGTCGATGAAGAACTCCAAGCCTGGAATATACGAGGGCTTGCGTTTCCAACACGCAGAGGCTCAGCACCACCATTAACGAAGAAAAAACCCCAAACGAAGGTCAAAAGAACAGTTGGAAAACTTCATGGCACAAGATATACTGAATCCCAAATTCGAACCCTAAATGTACCATTGAAATCTCAGTCGTCCAGATGGCGAACGATCCATGGTGAGGCCACAGATCACCAGGACGAGAGATGTAATTAAATTGCAATTAAACCGGTTGTTTGACATTAAGTTGACCAACAATCAAAGGAGAGCCATGGCAGCTATGGTCATGCCGTATTTATTTTTGAGGTTCCCAAGTCATCTGGCGTGGCCATGAGCAACGCCAAGCTGGACACAAAGTGCATGAACGAGAAGGGACCGGAATTGGTCTCAAATCGAAAAAAAATATTTCCCTTGATGAGATGCAGACTGCTAGCACGTATCCATTCCCACACCAAACTAAAACGCACTTGCAAAGACGCTATACTCAGCCAATGAACTTACACGTCTATCTTCATATGCAAACTGAGGTGCACGACATATGCAATAAACGTATGAAAACGATGACACGCATCTGGTGAGGATTCGGGGATCCAAGTGATGTAAATAACCATACTTTCAATGTGTACAAAGATACGAGAGCATTGAAACAAATCAAATCAACATGCATAAACCTTGGAATTAATACAAGGAAATTATATGATTAGGATATATCGAATTCGATTATTAATACGGATATACTATTCGAACCCTACATTCGCACAATATTTAGGAATAATACCAACAAGTGCAATGACATCCATAACCTGTAATATATAATTCATATAAGGTAACCTTTTATGGAAATCAGGGTAGTGGTGAAAAACTATTTCAGCTAGTAATCTAAGATCCTCGTTATTAATTGTAATTACTAAATTCATTTAATTGAGGGATAGGATTATCTAAAATAAATCATATGGAGGCAGAAATATGATTAAATCAGGTCACAATAGAACTTATTGTATGTCATACCTGGTTGTAACTATTCCTGAGATTAGAATACCATAGAAAAAAAAGATTTTTTTTTTTTTGGGAAGTATAAGGGAGATGTGACAAATGGTATCAGAGCCCTATAATGGTATACCGTAGAAAATTTTGAAGTAATCAAAGCCAGCCTATTTGAAGAATTTTGGAAGAGATCATCAGCGGAAAAAGTTTATTAAACCCAAAGAAAGTCAGACTGCTCAGTCCCAAGTGGCCTCAAAACAAATAGATGGAGACAATAAGAAAGAGGGCACAGTGAAAATGAGAGAACCCCTGAAATGTTGGGGCTGTGGAGAACCCCATCTTTTGAGGGACTGTCCTCATCGAAACATTCAGATGGTTATGAGAGATCGAGAAGCTACAATAGTAAATGACATAGCCGGAAATATACCAACTATCAGTGCAGCCTTGGAAAATCGACAAGCAGAACATGAAGCTACCATGGTGGAAATGGAGGGTGAGATTTCTGATCTATCTGTTACTGTTCTGATTGATCCGGGTGCTTCTTTGAGTTACATTAATCCAAAAATTGTAGAAAAATGTAATCTGAAACCTGAAAAATTTCAACAGTCATGGTTGGTTCAGCTGGCCACTGGAACCAAGAGGAAGGTAACACATAAATTGCCCCAGACAGTAATAAAATTAAATGATTTTCACACAGAAGTAAATTTGAACATTAAACACATGGTTCCTATGACTTGCTGATAGGAATGGACTGGCTGGAAAAGAAGAAGGTTATGATGAACTGTTGGGACAAGACCTTACATTGTGTAGATGAATAAGGGAAACCTTTTACCCTCAAGGGAAAACCAAAACCTATCTCTGTAAGACAAATATCAGCACTGCAATTAAAATGAATAGCTAGAAAAGGATACCAAGTTTATGCAGTACATGTGGAAGAAACGGAACAAAAAACTGAAGAAAAATTGTTGAATACTTTACCAGTAGTAAGAGAATTTAAGGAAGTTTTTCCAGATGAGATTCCTCATCTTCCCCCAAAAGAGAGATTGATTTTTCAATCGATCTAGTGCCGGGAGCAGTACCTGTTTCCCAAGCCCCTTATCGAATGAGCCCCCGTGAACTTATGGAACTGAAAATCCAATTGCAAGAACTGTTAGATAAAGGTTATATCAGACCGAGTGTGTCTCCTTGGGGAGCACCCGTGCTGTTCATGAAAAAGAAAGATGGAAATTTTAGGATGTGCATTGATTATCGCCAACTGAATAAGTTGACCATTAAGAATAGATACCCTTTACATAGAATTGATGATCTTTTTGATCAAGTGAGAGGAGCTTCAGTTTTTTCGAAGATTGACTTAAGAACTGGTTATCACCAGCTCAGAATTAAGGAAGGAGACCTCAGCAAAACAACTTTTCGAACCCAGTGTGGTCATTACGAATTTTTAGTCCTATCTTTTGGTTTGACAAATGCCCCTACCACATTTATGTGCCTGATGAACAGTGTGTTAAATAAATACTTGGATAAATTTGTTCTTGTATTCATAGATGATATTTTAGTCTACTCAAAAAGTGAGGAGGAACATCAAGAACACTTGAGTATAGTATTGCAAACTCTAAAGGAAAATCAGTTATATGACAAGTTGAGCAAGTGTGAATTTTATAAAGATAAGATCCAATACTTGGGTCATATTATTTCTGAACAAGGGCTGGCTGTTGACCCTGAAAGGGTAAAATCTATTAAGGAATGGCCTGTCCCAACTGATGTTTCAGTAGTAAGGTAATTCATGGGGATTGCGGGCTATTATCACAGATTTTTGGAGAGATTTTCTACCATAGCACATCCCATAACATCATTACAAAGAAAGGGTGTCAAATTTGAGTGGACTAAAAAATGCCAAAGCAGTTTTGACCAATTAAAACTAAAACTTACTACAGCCCGTATACTGAAGATTGCAGATCCTGATAAAGAATTTGTGGTATGTACGGATGCCTACAGAGAGGGGTTGGGAGGAATTCTCTTACAGGAAAATTCAGTTAGTGCATATGAATCTAAGAAATTGAAGATACATGAACAAAACTATAGTGCCTATGATTTGGATTTAGCTGCTGTTATTAATGCTTTAAAAATGTGGCAACACTATCTTCTTGGAAACAAATTTACGTTGATGACTGATCATATTAGTCTCAAGTATTTTTCTTCCCAAACTGATTTGAATGCTAGACAAGCCATATGGCTGTCTTTTCTAAGTGAATTTGATATGTACATAAAACATATCAAGGGGAAAGAAAATAAAGTTGCTGATGCCTTAAACATAAATGCTTGTCAAAATATAAACAACATTGGAAGTAGTGCCCAGTTTGACTTAGAGGAATTAGTGAAAAAGGCAGCAAAACAAGATTTAAGTTATGAAACATTATTGGTGAAACTACTAAAGAAGGAGAAGACTGATTACACTCAAAACCAAAAAGGGCTGATCTGCTACAAAAACAGATTGTATATTCCCAATGTAGAGTCCTTGAAAAAAGGGATTTTAGATGAATATCACAAACAACCATATGCAGGACATCCAGGATATCAAAAAATGTTAACAACTTTGAAAAAGAAGTTGTTTTGGCCAGGAATGAAGAGATACGTAGCAGAATATTTAACTAGATGCATGGAATGTCAACTAGTCAAAGTTGAGCATCAGCATCCTGCGGGTCTTTTAAACCCTTTGCCGGTTGCAGAATGGAAGTGGGACACCGTTTCCATGGATTTCATAACAGGATTACCCAAAACCAAACACCAACATGACTCAGTGATGGTGGTAGTAGACACTTTAACTAAAGCTGCCCATTTTATACCAGTGAAATCTACCTTTGGAATAAATCAAGTAGCGAATGTGTTCCTGAAGGAGGTAGTAAGACTCCATGGGGTTCCGAAGGTAATTGTTTCTGATCGAGATGCTAAGTTTACAGCCGCTTTTTGGAAAGGGCTATTTGGAGGGATGGGTACTAAGTTGAATTTTAGTACTGCTTACCACCCTCAGACAGACGGTCAAACAGAAATAACTAATCAAATTTTGGAAGACATGCTGAGAATGTATGTGATGGATAGGCCATCAAAGTGGGAAGACTACCTGCATTTAGCTGAATTTGCTTATAATAACAACTACCAATCCTCCATCAAAATGAGTCCGTTTGAGGCACTCTATGGGAGAAAATGTCGTACTCCTTTGAGCTGGAGCCAGCCAGAAGATAAAATAATGTTGGGACCAGATGCTCTACAAGAGATGGAAAGAGTTTTAAAACAGATACAAAGAAACATCAACACAGCACAAGATCGCCAGAAAAACTACGCTGATAATAAAAGAGTGCACCGAAAGTTTAAAGTGGGGGAGCATGTGTACTTGCGTATTAAACGCAAAAAGAGCGCACTCTATGTGGGGAGTTGTGCAAAAATGGATCCTAGATATTGTGGTCCTTTTGAAGTATTAGAAAGGGTGGGACCAGTGGCTTACAAGCTGGCCTTACCACCCCATGTTAGAGTTCATGATGTATTTCATGTTTCGTTATTAAAAAAATATGTGCATGATGCTTCTCACATAGTTGATTGGAATGTTGTACAGGTGGAACCAGAAGGGGAGTTCCTGCCAGAACCACTTCAAATATTGGAGTGGGAAGAAATTGAATTGAAGAACCGAATGGTAGCAAGAGTAAAGGTGCAGTGGAAGCACTTTACTGCTGAAGAAGCTACCCGGGAAAGAGAAGCTGAAATGATGGAAAGATATCCATATTTGTTTAAAAAAATGAACTCTAGTAGTTGAATAACAACACCGAGGACGATGTTTATTTTCAGAGGGGGAATATGTAACACCCCCAATTTATGTGTTGAATTTCAAAGCTAGACAATTGAACTTTAATCCTAAGGGGAGTGGACCCCAAAGGATAAATATTTTGTGAATGTAATTAAATATTTCATTTAGTAAATGAATAAAATGATGTTGTGCAGATTGACCGAAATGAGATTTCGAGATCACTTGCTAAATCAATGAGGATGGATGAGGCAAATATTCTCCACAATCTTTCAAAAATCCTTGAAAGAGATTATTTCTAAAGTTAGATTTTTGAGGAAAAATCTGAATACCCCAATGATGAGGAAAGTAGTTGGGAAGAGGTAAAAAGCTGGAAAAGCTGGGGAAAAGGATAAAACAGCTTTACAGAATCCCTAAAATGGGAAGCCTAGGCAAACAGGAAGAAAATCATCCTGATATTCTAGACGCAGAATTAGAAACATGCTTTGGAGAAAAATAGCTTAAATAAGCTGCTCTTAAACAGATTAGAGGTTGATCTGTTCTAGGAGGTGATCTCAGCTTGGGGGTGAGTTCTGGGAGACAAAAGGGCTCTAAGGTTGGGAGGTTAGTCGACTGCATGAGTGGTATGTCTTTAAATTCATTGATGTGTTTACTTCATATAGTATGAATTGGCTACATATAAAAGTTGATTTTATATTAGAATTATAAATGCTACATTTAACAGAGTTAATCATAAGGAATTCACCTTTTTAATTCTTTATAGTTGTAGAAAAGAAATCTGTAGAGTAGAATCCAACAAAAACTCTAAACCTAGGATGGTTTAAATCTGTGGATACCTAGTTCTCTACAGACAATTCAACTGTAACCTACTCCTGATCTATTAGTATGCATTTATATGCATGATTTGGTAAAACAAGGAGAAATTCTCCAGAATCTCTCAAGCAATATTTAAGATAAATCTGGGGATTTCTAGTGTATCATAATTCATAAATTGTAACTTCAATATGCTTCTACATGAAATGGAATACATTCTAAATCTACAGACAGTGAGAAAGTAATGGTATTCATTTAGTTAATTACCAAGTGAAGAGCAGAGGTTAATAATCAATCAACAACTGTGCCTTTCAACATTCAAACTAATTACTATTCCTTTGATAAGGATTGTATGAAAGAGTAGACAAATTTAGTAGTGTATATTTATTATACATCACTAGGGAACTACACAGTATAAACAGCTAGATGTGTATGAAAAAATATAAACAAAGTAGTACCTGTATCTCATACAGGATTAAATAGATATATATATTGGAGAATGGGTACACAAACCCCATGCATGAAAATATATATATAGGCAAGTATTAGTACAGAAATTCAGTCTAAACTTGGGTATGGTGAGACTGTTATCTCATGGAAAATATATAGCAAAAGCAATCAGAAACATCTAGCTACAGGAAAAATTTTAATTGTGCATACAAAGTCCAAATGGAAATATAACTCTCCAAAATTCCTGAGAGGTTTTGATAAGGGTTATATAAAATATAATTATAACAAGTAGCCATGAGTCACTGCATAATTAACAAAAATCGGCTATAAAGGGACTTACATAAATAACAGTCATTACGATGATAAGCCATTTAAATGAGGAGTAACTCATTATTTTAATCGTATTAAACAACAACTTTCATGCGAAGTAGCATAAATACACCCATAAATTAATAATCTGTAGTTTGCAAAATTTCTATGGGAAGCAAAAATTGTCAGGACTCAGAAATAAACACCTTCGGTACACAACCAAATAAAAACAAAGGGGACCGAGCTCTCTCGGACTCGACTGAAACTTAGATCGTGTCCCTAGTCCAAAAGTTTAAATAAATTGAAGAACAATAGCATGCGACTGAACTTAATTAATACTCAGTCTCTGTCAAAGTCTAGGACTTCAATGAACACTATCTAAAATCCTAAGGAACGTTAACAAAGGTGCAAAAGTAAGACGAAACAATGCTATGAGAGGATAGCTCCCTTCCATCCATGAGTATACCAACCTGAAAAACCAAGAGCCGTGGAAATTAATGCCAATTGACATGTTTAGCTCAGAGATTTGCAAGGACGAAATTCGCATGGCGTCTACCCTACCTGCAGATACTCATACAAGGCAGTGGAAATTTTGTTAGGGATACTAGTAGGAAGAATTCTTGCAAAAAGGAAGGGAAACGTATACAGAGAAATAAATCAATACCTAACAAGGAGGTCCTCTCTCATTCGCGGAGTCTGCCAAAGAAATTGAGATAGAACGTAAATGATTCGAACACTAGAAGGAAATAGAGGAAGCATAAACACATCTCTACTGACAAAGAAAAACCAATCGATTCTTACCTAGCTAGATAGAAGGAGCGTGAAATCAATTCATCATTGCTCCAAGTCCAAAAGACAAGTAGAATTTTAACCTATTCCGAAACGTAGGCGTGTTGGCATCACGTATTTTCAACCTGTCACCAGATGGAATCGTAAGGGTGACCAATAAAACAAATTATATACAAGAGAAACATAAAGTTCTAACAGTATGGGAGTAAGAACATACATTTCCATTCTCTGTGTTAATGTAAGCAGACACAGAATACGCAAGGACGAAAATAAAACTCAGGCAAAATACTTACATATGCATGTGTTATAACGCTCACAATATAACACCTCTAAAGCTTGTAATAATTTACCTGTCATGTGGTATGTCGATGAAGAACTCCAAGCCTGGAGTATACGAGGGCTTGCGTTTCCAACACGCAGAGGCTCAGCATCACCATTAACGAAGAAAAAAAACCCCAAACGAAGGCCGAAAGAACAATTGGAAAACTTCATGGCACAAGATATACTGAATCCCAAATTCGAACCCTAAATGTACCATTGAAATCTCAGTCGTCCAGATGGCGAACGATCCATGGTGAGGCCACGGATCACCAGGACGAGAGGTGTAATTAAATTGCAATTAAATCGGTTGTTTCGACATTAAGTTGACCAGCTATCAAAGGAGGGCCACGGAAGCTATGCTCGTGCCGTATTGATTTCTGAGGTTCCCAAGTCATCTGGCTTGGCCATAAGCAATGCCAAGCTGGATACAAAGTGCATGAACGAGAAGGGACTGGAATTCGTCTCAAATCGAAAAAAAATATTTCCCTTGATGACATGGAGACTGCTAGCACGTATCCATTCCCACACCAAACTAAAACGCACTTGCAAAGACACTATACTCAGCCAATGAACTTACACGTCTATCTTCATATGCAAATTGAGGTGCACGACATATGAAATAAACGTATGAAAACGATGACTCACACCTGGTGAGGATTCGGGGATGCAAGTGACGTAAATAACCATATTTTCAACGTGTACGAAGATAAGAGAGCACTGAAACAAATCAAATCAACATGCATAAACCTTGGAATTAATACAAGGAAATTCTATGATTAGGATATATCGAATTCGATGATTAATATGGATATACTAATGCTTTTCCCCAGCTTTTCCAGCTTTTTACCTCTTCCCAACTACTTTCCTCATCATTGGGGAATTCAGATTTTTCCTCAAAAATCTAACTTTAGAAATAATTTCTTTCAAGGATTTTTGAAAGATTGTGGGGAATATTTGCCTCATCCATCCTCATGGATTTAGCAAGTGATCTCAAAATCTCATTTTGGTCAATCTGCACAACATAATTTTATTCATTTACTAAATGAAATATTTAATTACATTCACAAAATATTTATCCTTTGGGGTCCACTCCCCTTAGGATTAAAGTTCAAATGTCTAGCTTTGAAATTCAACACATAAATTGGGGGTGTTACATATTCCCCCTCTGAAAATAAACACTGTCCTCGGTGTTGTTACTCAACTACTAGAGTTCATTTTTTTTAAGCAAATATGGATATCTTTCCATCATTTCAACTTCTCTTTCCCAGGTAGCTTCTTCAGCAGTAAAGTGCTTCCACTGCACCTTTACTCTTGCTACCGTTCGGTTCCTCAATTCAATTTCTTCCCGTTCCAATATTTGAAGCGGTTTTGGCAGGAACTCCCCTTCTGGTTCCACCTGTACAACATTCCAATCAACTATGTGAGAAGCATCATGCACATATTTTTTTAATAACGAAACATGAAATACATCATGAACTCTAACATGGGGTGGTAAGGCCAACTTGTAAGCCACTAGTCCCAAAAGAGAGATTGATTTTTCAATTGATCTAGTGCCGGGAGTAGTACCTGTTTCCCGAGCCCCCTATCGAATGAGCCCCCCCGAACTTATGGAGCTGAAAATGCAATTGCAAGAACTGTTAGATAAAGGCTATATCAGACCAAGTGTATCTCCTTGGGGAGCACCGGTGCTGTTCGTGAAAAAGAAAGATGGAACTTTTCGGATGTGCATGGATTATCGTCAATTGAATAAGTTGACCATTAAGAATAGATATCCTTTACCTAGAATTGATGATCTTTTTGATCAAGGTAGAGGAGCTTCAGTATTTTCGAAGATTGACTTAAGAACTGGTTATAACCAGCTCAGAATCAAGGAAGAAGACATCAACAAAACAACTTTTCGAACCAGGTATGGGCATTACGAATTTTTAGTCCTACCTTTTGGTTTGACAAATTCCCCTGCCACATTTATGTGCCTGATGAACAGTGTGCTAAATAAATACTTGGATAAATTTGTTCTTGTGTTCATAGATGATATTTTAGTCTACTCAAAAAGTGAGGAGGAACATAAAGAACATTTGAGGATAGTATTTCAAACTCTGAAGGAAAACCAGCTATATGCCAAGTTCAGCAAATGTGAATTTTAGAAAGATAAGATGCAATACTTGGGCCATATTATTTCTGAACAAGGCCTTGTTGTTGACCCTGAAAAGATAAAAGCTATTAAAGAATGGCCTGTTCCAATGGATGTTTCAGTAGTGAGGTCATTCATGGGGATTGCAGGTTATTATCGCAGATTTGTGGAGAGATTTTCTGCCATAGAACATCCCATAACATCATTACAAAGAAAGGGTGTCAAATTTGAGTGGACTGAAAAATGCCAAAGAAGTTTTGACCAATTAAAACTAAAACTTACTACAGCCCCTATACTGAAGATTGCAGATCCTGATAAAGAATTTTTGGTATGTACGGATGCCTGCAGAGAGGGGTTGGGAGGAATTCTTTTACAGGAAAATTCAGTTAGTGCATATGAATCTAGGAAATTGAAGATACATGAACAAAACTATAGTGCCTATGATTTGGAGTTAGCTCCTGTTATTCATGCTTTAAAAATGTGGCGACACTATCTTCTTGGAAACAAATTTACATTGATGACTGATCATATTAGTCTCAAGTATTTCTTTTCCCAAACTGATTTGAATGCTAGACAAGCCAGATGGCTGTCTTTTCTATGTGAATTTTATATGGACATAAAACATATCAAGGGGAAAGAAAATAAAGTTGCTGATGCCTTAAGCAGAAATGCTTGTCAAAATATAAACAGCATTGGAAGTAGTGCCCAGTTTGACTTAGAGGAATTAGTGAAAAAGGCAGCAAAACAAGATTTAAGTTATGAAACATTATTGGTGAAACTACTAAAGAAGGAGAAGACTGATTACACTCAAAACCAAAAAGGGCTGATCTGCTACAAAAACAGATTGTATATTCCCAATGTAGAGTCCTTGAAAAAAGAGATTTTAGATGAATATCACAAACAACCATATGCAGGACATCCAGGATATCAGAAAATGTTAACAACTTTGAAAAAGAAGTTTTTTTGGCCAGGAATGAAGAGATACGTAGCAGAATATTTAACTAGATGCATGGAATGTCAACTAGTCAAAGTTGAGCATCAGCATCCTGCGGGTCTTTTAAACCCTTTGCCGGTTGCAGAATGGAAGTGGGACACCGTTTCCATGGATTTCATAACAGGATTACCCAAAACCAAACACCAACATGACTCAGTGATGGTGGTAGTAGACACTTTAACTAAAGCTGCCCATTTTATACCAGTGAAATCTACCTTTGGAATAGCTCAAGTAGCGAATGTGTTCCTGAAGGAGGTAGTAAGACTCCATGGGGTTCCGAAGGTAATTGTTTCTGATCGAGATGCTAAGTTTACAGCCGCTTTTTGGAAAGGGCTATTTGGAGGGATGGGTACTAAGTTGAATTTTAGTACTGCTTACCACCCTCAGACAGACGGTCAAACAAAAGGAACTAATCAAATTTTGGAAGACATGCTGAGAATGTATGTGATGGATAGGCCATCAAAGTGGGAAGACTACTTGCATTTAGCTGAATTTGCTTATAATAACAACTACCAATCCTCCATCAAAATGAGTCCGTTTGAGGCACTCTATGGGAGAAAATGTCGTACTCCTTTGAGCTGGAGCCAGCCAGAAGATAAACTAATGTTGGGACCAGATGCTCTACAAGAGATGGAAAGAGTTTTAAAACAGATACAAAGAAACATCAAGACAACACAAGATCGCCAGAAAAACTACGCTGATAATAAAAGAGTGCACCGAGAGTTTAAAGTGGGGGAGCATGTGTACTTGCGTATTAAACCCAAAAAGAGCACACTCTATGTGGGGAGTTGTGCAAAACTGGCTCCTAGATATTGTGGTCCTTTTGAAGTATTAGAAAGGGTGGGACCAGTGGCTTACAAGCTGGCCTTACCACCCCATGTTAGAGTTCACGATGTATTTCATGTTTCGTTATTAAAAAAATATGTGCATGATGCTTCTCACATAGTTGATTGGAATGTTGTACAGGTGGAACCAGAAGGGGAGTTCCTGCCAGAACCACTTCAAATATTGGAGCGGGAAGAAATTGAATTGAAGAACCGAATGGTAGCAAGAGTAAAGGTGCAGTGGAAGCACTTTACTACTGAAGAAGCTACCTGGGAAAGAGAAGCTGAAATGATGGAAAGATATCCATATTTGTTTAAAAAAATGAACTCTAGTAGCTGAATAACAACACCGAGGACGATGTTTATATTCAGAGGGAATATAACACCCAATTTATGTGGTACCGTTTACAAGCTAGACATTTGGGCTTTTAATCCCTAGGGAGTGGACCCCAAGGATAAATATTTTATGAATCTCATTAAATATTTTATTTATAGTAAATACAGATAAATGATGTTGTCTGGTCAGCCAAAATGAGATTTCGAGGATCACTTGCTAAATCAATGAGGATGGATGAGGCAAATATTCACACAATCTTTCAAAAATCCTTGAAGAGATTATTTCTAAAGTTAGATTTTGAGGAAAAATACGAATACTGATGATGAGGAAAGTAGTTGGGAAGGGTAAAGATGGAAAAATGGGGAAAAAAAATAGACCATCTTTAAAAGATAGAATCCTAAAATGGGAAGCCTAGGCTAAACAGGAAAGAAAGCATCCTGCTATTCTGGACGCAGAATTAGAAACATGCTTTGGGGAAATATGAGCTTAAATAAGCTGCTCCTAGGCAGATCAAAGGTTGATCTGTTCTAGGAGGTGATCTCGGCTCGGGGGTGAGTCCTGGGAGACAAAGAGGACTCTAAGGTTGGGAGGTTGGTCATT